>SSNS01000007.1:2840415-2940162 GCA_006937985.1 Aphyosemion australe | reverse complement strand
AATTCAATTCGACCTTTTTGGTCAAATAATGTTAAGAAAACAACCAAGAATGAGGCTTATTGTTCTATTAATCTACAAAATTTTATAATATGATGTAATTCTTGAACTAAATGTTTTTCTTAGTCATAAAAGTTCAAATCCATCAATCAAAAAAATCCCTTTTGGATTTTAATTTATAATCTGCATTATGTGTGCGTTCCAGGTGATAGACTCATCCAAGCGAATCTCAGACGTTCCAGAGTGGTTTAAAGGGTCTCGACTCAACTACGCTGAAAACCTGCTTAAACACGCAGACCAGGACAAAGTGGCTCTCTATGCTGCAAGTATGTGTGAAATACTAATTTTATTTTGAAATTTCTGAATGGTATTTCTATGCAAACTATATAAAAAGAAGATATTTTGGATTTTAAAAGAGAGTGGAAAGCGTGATGCAATGGCGTGCATCATACATCACTCTGAAATTAGATTTACAGCTGCTCTCTTCTACCCCTCAGTAATAGGTCCTGTTTTATTTGTGTGTGTTTGTGTGTGCATGCGTGTGTGTGTGTGTGTGTTGTAATGTAATTGTAAGAAGATCCATTGGAGCCTCTGTGAATGTCAGTGGACTATTACTTAAAGAGATAAGAGCTGTTCTGTTCCTGACTGGAACTCNATAAGAGACAGCAGTAGTAATGAACCATTTACAACACTCCGGTTTGGCCTGATTGTTATGAATAATCATTACCAGCTTCCTGCAGAGCTGCTAGCAGAGAAGAGACTAGCATGTCTCATTTGTTTTTGCAAACTGACACTGCTAGGTGGAATGCAGAAAAACGTGCTGAGAAGCCTATCTATTGTATTCTATCTATCCATCAGAGGTTTCAGATGCATCTATAATACGTTGCAGGTATGAATATTTGTATATGTGTCATTTTCCTAATTCAGGTAGTCCCTGAAGGAAACATCATATTTCTGCACTAAATATTCAGAACCTCAATGCATTTTCCAATCCAGCTGTCCTATTTTCTATTATTTTGCTTTTAGCATGACCAGTGATGAATGATGAATGTGCACCAGCAAGTAGGAGAGGATGCTTTTAAATCATAGCTGGAGATAAATTCCCTTCAGGTCACTCTGACATCTGCTTTTCCTTATATCGAAATGAAATTGCCTGCACTTGGTGGACCTCTGGAGCAGCTAAAACACTTTTTATTGATTGCAAAAACAATCTGGCCTTTACAGCACTGATGCAACGCCACCAGTGACAGCTTAATAGATCAGTTTTTGTTCCATAGTTTCTTGAAAGACTTTGAAGGTTATATAAACATTTAAGTCATTTTGACTTAAAAGTGGAACAAATTGTCTCCCCCAAGGCCATCGGATATCTGAACTCGTTACCACTGAAGTGCAATAATGTAAATGGATGTTTATTCTCTTTTCTTTTGAGAATTGTTACTTTTTGTCTTAAATTGTATGTTTTTACCTCCTCAATTTCCTTTTATTCATATTCTTGTTTCATTAATACGAGGTGTTGCAGAGAGTAAATGCAGTTCTGATTAGGTTTCCTAGCAAAATATCCCTCAAAGCTTGACGTCCCTGCAGGTTTACCTTTTCCTCCAGCTGTATCAGAACCAGCACTTTGATTTGTCTTGTGGCGCCTATTGGAAATATCTTCAATGCTTTTTGCAATTTTCAGCAACAGTAGCGGCTCTATTTCAGCAAACATAACAAGTAAAGTTTTTTCTACATTTATTATTAGCAAGAATCTGGCAATACGATATATACCACATCACAGGGGAGACGATACAATATATCACGATACTAAAAGCCAGAAAATATTTGTAATTTTTAAACTGAACTTAATTGGAAGACTCAGGCCTGATGACCACTGGCTGTGATCATAATAATATGGCTGATTGCTGTGCATTGACACTAGAACTCTACCTACACACCCACTGGGATTTCCCTTTGTCTCTAATCATTAGAGGATAAGTAGAAATCAATGGAGAACAAAGCAGTGATCCTTTATCGTTTTGTTTATTTGAAGGTTTTTAGTAAAATGCAATAAACACCTAAAGGCATGTGGTCTATTTTATCTGTTCTGATAGCAGTTTGAGCTAAACTTTACCCTGTTGCACTGACTGATCCTCTGTTTTCTAGTTAACTACAGCGACCTTTACCAGTGGTCGGTGGATAATTACCCAGAATTCTGGGCCCAGGTGTGGCGCTTCTGTGGAGTCGTCAGCTCCAAGACCTACGAGGAGGTGAGCCCAACCTAGAGGAATAATCACTATGAACTATTATTTTCATCTTTGCAAACCCTTACATTCCATATTCTATAAAGTAGGGGTGCACCGATTGCAGTTTTTGGCCGATCACCGATTGATCACCGATCTTGAGAAAATCCTGAGATCGAAGCCGATATATTTCGGCCGACCGATATATCGATGCACCCCTACTATAAAATATTAGAGTTTGTTTTTTATCAGCTCAAATATATGAAAATTTTGTGTGGAAAATGTATAATTTGCAGTCAAATTCTTGGAGCATTCTTTCAATTATCACACCATTTATGGTTTCATTCGTACTTGTGAACATGGCAGCACACTTTTTTCCATTTTTCAATCAATCAGTCAAATTTTATTTATAAAGCACCTTCCAATGCCTTTGCAGGAGTCCAAGGCGCCGGGCACAACATACAATAAAACCATCAAAGAACTTACAACACACCAAAATAAGGGTTAAAAGACACTAAAAATGTCTGTTTTTGTGCAAAATTCACAAACACACACACACGCGCTCACACACACACACACACACACACACACACACACACACACGCGCGCGCACACACACACACACACACACAAATTCAATTCGACCTTTTTGGTCAAATAATGTTAAGAAAACAACCAAGAATGAGGCTTATTGTTCTATTAATCTACAAAATTTTATAATATGATGTAATTCTTGAACTAAATGTTTTTCTTAGTCATAAAAGTTCAAATCCATCAATCAAAAAAATCCCTTTTGGATTTTAATTTATAATCTGCATTATTGTCTGTTTTTTTTTTTATCACTGATTAGTTCCAGGAAACAGCAAATTTAATGAGAAAATAAATGTTTTCAATGCCGCGTCATCATGTTGACACACCTTACCTTGCAGACCACATGTTCTCACCCACAAAATACTTCTAATATTTGTCCAAGGAGACGTTTCCAGGACACCTTTAACCGCTCGGTCAAACGTTTCAAAGCAGAATTATTTACTTAATTTGGAAAATGTCAACTATTAATGGCAAGGCAGTTCATTTTGAGATGTTCTGTTAGATTTTTTTCCTTCTGAGTAAATGATTAGCTATTTGATGTATTGCCGTGGTGTGCGTTCCAGGTGATAGACTCATCCAAGCGAATCTCAGACGTTCCAGAGTGGTTTAAAGGGTCTCGACTCAACTACGCCGAAAACCTGCTTAAACACGCAGACCAGGACAAAGTGGCTCTCTATGCTGCAAGTATGTGTGAAATACTAATATTATTTTGAAATTTCTGAATGGTATTTCTATGCAAACTATATAAAAAGAAGATATTTTGGATTTTAAAAGAGAGTGGAAAGCGTGATGCAATGGCGTGCATCATACATCACTCTGAAATTAGATTTACAGCTGCTCTCTTCTACCCCTCAGTAATAGGTCCTGTTTTATTTGTGTGTGCTTGTGTGTGCATGCGTGTGTGTGTGTGTGTTGTAATGTAATTGTAAGAAGATCCATTGGAGCCTCTGTGAATGTCAGTGGACTATTACTTAAAGAGATAAGAGCTGTTCTGTTCCTGACTGGAACTCCTCCAGTCAGTCTTCTTCTGTCTTTCTTATCTTACATCGAAAACCTGCGTTCAAGTGTTAAAGTATCGTTTTTTAACACAAAAAGGTTGCATTAATTTTCTTATTTCCAGGGACCCATGGTCCAGAAATAGATGGGCGTGGCTTTTGCTACCAGTTGCTATCGTTCTACCGCCCAGCCCTAATTTACTGTAGAAAATATTTCTTTTGCAAATACAGTTTAGTCTTCTGGTGTTTTTTAATAGTTTTGTTTGTGTTTATGAACCAGGTGAAGGCAAGGAGGAGGTTGTGAAGGTGACATTTGGAGAGCTGAGGCGTGATGTGGCGTTGTTTGCTGCAGCCATGAGGAAGATGGGCATCCGGACTGGAGACAGGGTTGTAGGTGAGGTTTAATGTGTTTTTTGTCTCCTCACAAAGAAAAAACAAGAGAATAACATCCTTGCCATGTACATTTTTCTTTATTTGCTAAATTAGATTCAGGGTGTAGACCAGGAGTCACCAACTCCGGTCCTCGAGGGCTACCACCCTGGTGTAGACACTCATCCCTCTCTCCTTACATCCTCCCTTGGTGTTCTTGCTGCTTTACCTTCTCTGTTTTAACTTATTTTAGTGAGAGATTACTTTTTTCACAGCTCTCTCTTTGTGTGTGTGTGTGTGTGTGTCTGTGTGTGTGTGTGTGTGTGTGTGTGTGTGTGTGTGAGTCGGTTGCTTTGGCACAAGTTTCATCTCTTTCTGAATGCCACCATTTTTTAGTCAGAGTTCATATTTGTACAGGCAGAAACTGCTGATGAAGCAGATTTTTTTCCAGCACCTCTCTTCACACCGATCCGTGTGCTCATGTTTGTTCAACACGCTGCTGAGCAGTAAAGGTGCAGCAATGTTAGCATTTTAATGGACGTCAGACCCAAGTTTAAATAAAGCTCTAAAAGTTTGAATAGTTCAGAAAGTGGTTTTTATTTATTTGTCAGCTTTAGTTTATTTGTTCATGTGCATCCGTTCAGGTCTGCATCACTTAAAAAGTTGGAAAAGGGATGATTAAGATTTATTTTTGTTAAAAAACAGTAAAACTGAGACTTTAATGTACAGCAGTGGACAGAGGTTGTGCAGCTTTTCAACATAATTATTAATCTATTAGAAAAACAATGTTTGTTAAACAATTTTGGAGAAAAAAATGAATATTTCTTTCTCTGTTCAGTGCATGAAATGATTAGAGAGCATGTTTAGGGTTGACACCTGTTTTTTGAGAAGCTGCAGCATCAAAAACATCATTTAGTTGTTGCTGGTGTAACTAAAGTCACTTTGCAACATCTTTGTCAGTCACTAAATATAAAGTTATCTGTGCAAAACTTTGATCCACTTTTAAAAAGTAGATCTTCCTGAGGTGGTATCAACTTTTTGGGGGCTCTGAGACATAAATGGTGGTTTCTTGTTTTATTAAAAATGATAATAGCTGTAGATGGTTTTGAACTGGCTTATAGTCAACATAATGGTCTTAATTGGGAATTATTTTATTTAACTCAAACATTGATGTTTTTCTTTCAGCAGTAAAAAAAATCTGACATTTTTTGTGGTCTGTGAACTCATTGCTGCTAAGCGCCAGTTCAAGTTAGCAATTAAAGATCTTTCATGTGGAAGTTTCGGTTTACATAATCATATTTTTCACGTTAATTAGAATAAAAAACATTCTTTTAAATATTCTTCTTGAGTTGAGATAAATATTCTTTGCCATAATTTTGAAATATTAAAAGGTTTTATCAAACTTGGCAAATCTGTTCCATAAAGAGGATTAATTAATGCCCCAAACTGAGATATTAATAGAACAAATTCTTTCATTGAGACAGCTTTTCCAGGAATGTTTATATATTTATTTATTTATTTATTTAATTAAGACCATAAAAAGTCATGTTTTGCCTCATTTTCAAAGGCAAGCCTGCAGAAGATGAGCACAGAGATGCTGGACTGATGTGAGAATGAAAAAAAGTGTAATTAAAAAACAAAACGACAAAGAAAACTAATCCAGATGTTATTTTTTGACTTTATTTGATGGTTCAGAAAGAAAAGCATCTGGAAGATTTGTTCAGTTTGACGATGAAATCACAATTTATGTCTGTGATGTTTTAACACTCCCATGAGGGGGTGAAAACCCCACCCACCATGAGTCCAAGTCAACAACAACGTTCCTTAATGTGAATTATTACTCACAAAAAAAACCCTCTGTCATTAAAAACTATACTGATGTGTGTTACACAATTTCATTCCCACGTGTTTGGCATCACTTTGATTTTTAACCCTATAATAGGTTTACCAGTGTTTACAGATATTATCCTGCACAGAATCTGCTGCTTTGACTTGTTTACCTGTGCCATGAAGAGAGGTTGTGACACCTGGTGTGTCTGAAGCTTGTTCACATTAACGCGTTTTCACGAATCCATGTTCCCAACATCTGTAGCGTCATTTTATAAAGCTTCCTAGTCGAGGGATGGCCACAGTGTGTGTGGAAGTTTGTGTGCTTAGAGGAGAGATGGATATGGTGGGAGGGCGATCCATTAGCTAAACGACTCGAGCTCTGTGTGAGTCTCATTAGACAAAACGGGGGGTGGGGTGGGGGGTGTCTATAAAAGCAAGAGTGGAACGAGGAGACACTGGCGACTTTATTCCTTCATCCACATCCCTTCTGCTGACTTTCCTCACATTCGTGTGTGTGTGTGTGTGTGTGTGTGCATGCACACTGGAGATGGAACGTCCTTGTCCCCAGATTGCAGCTAAAATGTCAATATCTCAAATCTGGAAGATATATAAGCACTTAGCTGATGAAGTCGGCCATGTTTTATAGTACAAGATGACACACTCACACACACACACACACTCCTGCATTTTCTATTTATACACTTACATTTCATTCATGATCCCATCCAGGTTCTGAAGCAGAATGAAGTTGAATCTCTAACTCTTTTATCTCAGCACAAAGATATTTAACTACATCATCTATTATTAGAAAAACTGGTGTCACATTCCCATTTACATTTTCTTGGATTTTACAGATTTCCGACTCTTGTAAATAGTTAAGCCGGCCTGTTTCAGTGACGTGTTCTGTGTGTTAAAACATTACAGGACGGTTATTCATCACAGCAGCTACGCAGCAGGTCCAACACGTTGCTCCAGGAAGATTATGATATATGATGCAATTTATCCCGGTCTAAAGAGGGCAGTGCAGGGAGGTGAGCTCGTAGAACCAGTGTAGCAGGATGGTGATGTGTCACCTAAACGTGTCGTCCTGCTTCCTGGTTACAGAGCAGAAACCAGACCAGGCTGATTAGTCATGGCTCCCAGGACGTGACCACACAGACGTCTCATCGCTCAGCCGGACCTATGGGCTGTCTTATTGCTTTATTAAGTTAGATTAGATCCATGTTATCAGGGAGACAGACTCAAGGTAGCATGGGGGCTTCCGTGTTGAGCCTGGCTGGTGTGTTTTTTATGTCTTAATATAATAAAGTGTTGACTCTGCTCCAGGAAAATAAAACGTCAAACCTGATTATAGAACATACCAGAGACATGTTACTGTTGCATCTAGTCCTACATTCTAAAAGGTGTTTTGGTAAATTTAGTTTATGGTAAGATTTAATTTCTAATATTCACATTTGAGTATTTATTTGTTTTCTAAAATGCAAATGGAACTAGAATTATTTTTTCCTCTATAAGTTTATTGTTAGTATCAGTGGAGAGAAAATACACGACGTGCCCTTGGGCTCAGTTTTTTTTCTCTTGATGAAGAAATAATAGAAAAAGACCAAATGCCAGTCATTGTATCAGCTGTTCTTATTAAAGTTACTAGCTAAGCTGCAACCTGCTGTAGCCAGCGCTAACAACGAGATAACACTAACATGAGCCAACAACAAAGTAAAACGATCGGCTGTCCTATATCAGTCTATCCCTAATTTAATCTATAATCTGACAAATACAAATGTGCTAATTTCTGATGATCTTTATTTGATGCAGGGATCTTGACACTTAGCTGTTGTGTTTTCCTCTGTTTCCTCTTCAGGATACCTTCCCAACGGCGTCCATGCGTTGGAGGCCATGTTAGCAGCCGCCAGCATCGGAGCCATTTGGAGCTCCACGTCTGTTGACTTTGGAGTCAATGTGAGAATTAATCTGATTTATTTCTGCCAGATTACCTTCATCTAGTTCAGCCTATACATCATGCAGCATCTCAGTAGCTCTCTTTTAGGCTTAGATCCTTAATTTCATCCATGTTTCCCTGAAAACATCAACTAAGTTTTTTTAACTTTGCTGCTTTAACCTTAGTTTATTCTTTTTATCATCAGCACCCACAAAAGTATGCTCTTAAAAAGTTTGATCACGAGTGTCAGAGCGACATTTTGCTTTCCAAGTTTTGCTCTGAGTCACTCCGGGCTGGTCTGAGATTAGATATTAGATTATTTCATCTGGGAACATCTCATTCCTGGATGATCAGCTGTCATCTTGGTTCTTGATTTGTGCTTCTGATGTGATGATGGCCCCTCTGGCTGATCTCAGAATTACATTTTATCATCCTAGTTGACATCATTGATTTAATTCTGCTCTAATAGTGCTGTAATTGCTCTGGTTAATAATCTATAATCCAGATTAGGCGTGTGTTATCAGTTAAATCACGTGATTCTTCTCTAGTGTTTATCATCAGTCTTTGAGTTTACCTGTAGACTGGAATTATTCAATTTGATCTAACTTTATTTTAATTTTATCTTTCTTTTTGTAAATTTAGGGCGTCCTGGACAGATTTTCACAAATCCAGCCCAAACTGATCTTCTCCGTCGCTGCTGTGGTTTACAACGGCAAAGTGCACGACCACATGGAAAAGCTGACGAATGTCGTTAAAGGTTGGCAGCTGCACGGAGTTGTATCTCTATAAACTCCTCAGGTCTATCCTTGTGATGAATACTTTTGTTTTATCATCTGAGCTGTGGAAACCTGCCGTCGTGGCTGGACTACTGTGTACACACTGAGTCACTATGGGTCTATATAAGTTTAAAACACTCTGTTAGTTAAGCTCAAACAGGATTTTCACTTCCTACTTAGAGGTAAACAATGATTTATAGCAAGACAAACAAACTGGATCAAAGTTTCTCAGCTGATTATTATTCTTTTTTCATTGTTAAACTAAATGAAAGGTTCATGATTTTCAAAATAAAAAGGATTTAAGTTTAGTGGGATGCATGATTTTCATCAGGAGAGCCACAAAAAAACAAACGATGACATTTTTGTAGCTTTAAAGCTACAGTGTGCAATATGTTAAATTCTTTGTATCCTGTTCACAAACTTGTCCTTTTTGATTAATAAATCTCATCAACGTATATTCGTAATATTCCTATTAGCGTGAAAATTTTTATTTTAATATACGTAAACTGTGGTCCACGCGGTCCACACTCCAGCTCAGTGGCCTAGTGGTATGAGTGTCTGCCCTGGGACTGGGAGATCGAGGTTCGAATCTCGATTGGGTCATACCAAAGACTTTGAAAAAATCCCCGCATGACACTCAGCCTTAAGGGGTTGGATTGGGGGGTTCAAAACCTATGGTCACCTTACAAGAAACATGATAAAACCCTACAAACAAAACAACGATAAGATCAGCTATACCATAAAAGAGCACAGTAGTAATGACAAACAGAGAGTAAGCCAGTTTGAACCTGTGGGTTTTGAGTTTGGATTTGAATGAAGGCAGACAGTCGGTCAATCTGGCAGGATTGTAAACTGGAAGTCGTTTATAACTGTGGCGGTGTGCACACGGCTGCGGGGGAAAGAAACGAGTGACACGGCAGATGCTGTAGAAGTGACAGACATCGCAGCGTTGAGCGAAAAGATGCAGCTGCTGCAAACAACTGTTCAGACCCATTCCACATACAGTATATTCACAGGACAGAGGGCTTTCGATTCCTTGAGAGAGATGCTGACTGCAGGAAGCAGCAGAAACAGTAAATAAAACATGCAAATATTTGACAGCTGTGGTGTTTTCTGTTTGTGACCCACAAAGTAGCAGTCAGTGCGACAGTGTCTCCATCTCCCCTGCAGCCGTGTGCGCACCGCCACAATGACACATTACCTTTTTGATGCACGTGGGCTACCATAGTTGCAATACCTACTCTGACCTGCGTGGCGCTAAGGAGTCAACTATTTTTACACACTGGGCCTTTAAGAGATCATTTAGCTTCTTTTCAGCTCTTTTATAAAGTAAAATTAGAAGAGAAAACAAAAGCATCATCCTCTGTCTCCCTCTCTCACTCTTAGGTCTACCTGATCTGAATAAAGTAGTTGTGATTCCCTACGCTCGCTCCAAACAGGAAACGGACCTCTCCAAGATCCCCAACAGGTTTGTTGATCTAAACGTTTAAGTAACAAATCTTAATGACATTTTGGCTCCTCTCATTGTTTTTCTCACATTATTTTATTTTGAAAGTGTGTTCATCGATGACTTCTTGGCATCTGGACGCGGTGAGGGGGACCAATTCCCTCAGCTGGAGTTTGAGCAGCTTCCGTTCAACCATCCTCTGTTCATCATGTACTCGTCTGGAACCACCGGCGCTCCTAAATGCATGGTCCACTCTGCTGGGGTGAGCAGGCCCGTCGGCACTTTATGAGCTCTCTCACCGTCAGCCTGGCACAAACACAAAGTGATCAAGTGTTTTATTATGTAATCCGACTCATCGAAAGCCACTTCTGTGTTCTTATTTGTCCTCGTGTAATGAATTACATAACTGCAGTGTGTTTGAACGCTTCAGAGGGTTTAGACACAGCTGTGGCTGAGCTCTCCAGGGCCGATCCACATGTGCTGCATGATTTACATCAATGTTATTTTACACGTCAATAAAATAACAAAAGTCCCTTTTGCCTATAAGGAGATTAGACTGTAGGTAAAAGCAATCATCCACCAGGAAAGACCTTTCACTAATGGTGTTATGGATCTTTGTGTTACGGTTCAATGTCTCTCCTTGTTGACTAATCTGATCAATTTCTTTTGTACATTTGTTTTACCTTGAATGGCTCTGTTTAGTATTTATTCTATTATAGCATTATTAACTAATTAGGATTTAAAGAATCTTTAAAAAGATGCCGTTTGGCACCAAAAAGTGCAGAACAGAACAGATTTTGCACTTCTGTTGTACTTTTTGCTACCAGAAGATGGCAGCAGACTTCCACCTGCAGGTCGTAGTTCTTGTGTGAATGACATCTTCCTGCTGCACATTTCATCTGCAGGAGGCAAAGATTCAGATAAAGGTGTGATTTAAAAGGATGATCACACTTAAAAACGGGAAACACTCTTAATCATTTAAACACAAGGATGTAAAAAAAACTGTTATTATTCGTCTCTTTCCATGTTTCTGGCGTTGCTTTTGTCGATCCAACCCATCATTATGATTAGTTTTCTACCTTACATCTGTGTACTTTTTTCCTCTCAGTTCTCCTTTTTATCTCTCGCTCTCCACCCACACATTTTACCTTCTCTCTCTCTGCTATTGTCTCTGGCTTTGTCCCCATCTCCCATCTCTTCCCTTTGTGCTTCCTCCCTCTTTCCATGCGGCCGATAATTGGACTGTAATGCACCGCCGAAAACATTTCGTATTGTGACGATGGCAGTCCTCGCTGCCTCAGCCAATTAGCCCTGGTCCTGTTCTGCTTTCTGCTTTGTTACGGCTCTGTTAACATGCTGTCAGGAGCAAAATGGCACACACCAAAAGGCAGGTATGGCAGCTGAGTCCTGCCAAAGTTAGTATTCAACACCAGCTACACACACACACATATGCACGCACACACACACGGGGGGGCACCTGTGAAACAAAGTACACCTCAGCTCAGACCTTAAACCCACGCTCACTCTCTCTACAGCATACACTCTCCTTCTGCTGTAATGACCTCACTGGCTGTGATGGGTTCCAAACTTTGCACTTTCCACAAATTGCATGTTTTCTAAAACAAAGCAGCGTTTGAAGAAGTCGTGGCATCTTATGAGCAGACACTGAAGGGTGTATTATTCTGGTATGCAGTGTGTGCAAAAGAATCAAAATAACACGTTATATGCAACAGTTTGATGAGAGTTGTTTTATAACTGGGTTCTGAATATTTTACATGAAGCCCCGTTGGCCTACATGATAAACAAAAGTTGTGCACGTTAATAAACCTTTTTCTTCTCCTGCCTCTTTAGGGTACTCTCATCCAGCATTTGAAGGAGCACATTCTCCACGGCAATATGACCGCCAGCGATGTCATCATTTATTACACTACGGTAGGTTCACATCATACGGTATGTTGGTGGACTAGGAATCAAAACTAGGAATTTAAATTAAACAAATTTAACGATTCTGGGAAAAACTGACAATTAGTCCAAGTTCCAATCGATGCTCAACTCTAAATTAGACACCCCAAGTTGTCTCAAAACAAGTTAAATGTAGTTTTGAATTGTAGGACAACTTTGAACCTTAATGATTCATTCACTATTACATGACTATGAGGGAAAGTCCAGAAATGTAGCTTTCTGTCTTCAATCAAAAGGATTAGAGTTGTGTTTGCCGTCTCTAGAACATGTAAATACTAAATCCTCTCAATCACATAGTGAATTTGGTGTAATGACCTACTTGAGAACAGCTTAAGTACCTGTGTGTTTGCTCTTTGAACACACCTTCTCTTCCATCACTGCGAAAGGTCTCATGTTCATCAGTGAATCAGACGTATCCAGTGTCAATAAACTGGTTGTCCAGTCAATCACGTTCACCTGGTTTCTCCTGCTCCATCTTGACACAAATGCCAGATCTTCAGCTTTAAAACTGGAATCTTGACAGTTTTGAGTTTTTGTACTGATGTCCTTGGTATTTGTGTTGTCATGTTTCTGTAGTGTAGAGCCCTTGCTGCTACACTTTTCTCCTCTAAAGACCGTGAGAAAATCCTGATTGAGTCTAGAATTAAAGGTGGACTCCTGGCACAGCTGCAGTATTGTAGGATTATTATATCACCGAATGTTATTTTTTTCCTCTATTTTACATTGAATGAGTGCTTCTGTCATGACTTGAGTGCTCTGACTCACACTGTTGAGGACTTAAACGAGGTCCTTCTCTTGGCTAAACTGTACAACTCCGTGTTTCGCAGATGGAGAGTCAAGGACAGTAAATAAAGCGGTACTCGTTTAGGAAGATCCCAGATGCTTCCGGAGGAAATCTTACAAAACAGGCTTAATAGGAAATACTTAAGGGATGTTCAAATTTGTTCAGTACGACTTTTATAAGAAACGGCTAACCTGACACTAATCTGATTTAGGTCAAATCTTGATGTAGAAATAGTTGAAATAAAATTTTTGAATTTAGTGAAAGATGGTTGAAACTCAGTGCATTCCTATTGTAGCAGTTAAACATTTGTAAATGATCACTACTATTAACTCAATTGAGATATAAGAGAAATAGAAAAAATGTTCCTATAAGCAAATATTTTGGCTTGTTTTGTTTGACTACCAAGCCCAAATTCCTCCAAAGTTGTTTCTTCGTTTAATCTTGATGATGTAGACCTGCAGACATATTTTATGGAGAGCAATTAATGATAACATGATTAGTACAAATGAAGAAGGGTCCTGAAAAAGAACCTCATTGTGCTTTCAGATGTAATGCTGCATTCTGCTTTATTCATGTTGACAACAAAGAAGAGTTAATTTAAGATAACGTATCACTGTGATTGTGTGTGTGTGTGTGTGTGTGTGTGCGTGCGCGTGCGTGTGTGTGTGTGTGTGTGTGTTAGACTGGCTGGATGATGTGGAACTGGCTGGTGTCTTCCCTGGCAGTGGGAGCCTCGGTGGTTTTATATGATGGGTCACCACTAATGCCAACACCCAATGTTCTATGGGACCTGACCGACCAACTGGGGTGAGTTAGACACACACACACACACACACACACACAGTAACAAAAATAAAGAAGGATGTCGGATTGACGCAATATTTTTAGAATTTGAAAGAAAATCACTTCACAAAATTGACTTGAAATTCTAATGATTTTCTCAGGATGAAATCCATTTTCAGTTAGAAGTCAAGCCATCTCCTTCAAGAGGTGCTTTAAAAAGAGTAGAGTTTTTTCTTCTTCGTCTTTTCAGAAAATAAAAATCTTTTGGAAATAGTTTTGATGTTCTGAGAGTTGCAGGTTGTGGCGGGAAGAAGAATTAAGCAACTGGATTTAAGATCATTAAAACACTGAAAAGGAATGTGTGAAATACAAACATGTATTATATTTTTATGTATTTTTTAAAGTTCAGGATATGAATGTGTGGGCAACGTAAAAAGGATACGAATGTAAAATTTTGTCTGTCTCTCAAATTACTGCTCCTCAACTCCATAAAATTTACAGATTCTGCATTTATAGACGCTATGGATGCACTGATATGAAACTTTATCGATATTCGACATTAAGTAATGTAAGTATTAAGTAATGACAATAACTGGTATTTAATTATACACATACACACACACACACACACACACACACACACACACACACACACATATATAGTTTTTTAAAAAATTGATACATACATATATGTATAGGCACACATTTGCACTGAACAAATAACGTTTGACTATCACCTTTTCCTCTCAAAACAGATACAAACATGACTACTAGACCAACTGTTTATTAATATCATCCTAGTTTTAATTATTAGACCAAAACTTAAATGTAATGACTAATATCAGGAGATTACAATGTGAATGCTGATGTCGTGCATCCTAATAGAAACTCAAAAATGAAAGAATTTACTCCCTTGTTTCTCCTAATTTAATAATTTAAATAAAATCTTAACAAAACAGAAATGTTCTCTTTAAAATTCTGTAAATGTAACCTGCAGACTTTAGAGACTGGGAATTAAGTTTTAGTTTTATATATTTGTCTGTTTACGAAGATCAAGGTAAAATCAGGTTGAATGAATGCATGAAAACAACCAGAAAGAGTGAGGGCAACAAGGAGGTTAATCCTGGGAGGTTTTTGTTTCTAGCTGCAGAATTAATCAGGTGTTTTTCTCTAATTGAGGACTTGTACACGCATGCATGCAAGAGTTGTTCCATGAATACAGATTTCTACTAGAATTAATGTGTTTAGAATGGAGATGTTAATCGTATAACAAACATTACATTCAATGGTTTGTTCTGTATGAAAATGGGATAAAATAATAATAGACATATTATTTGGTCAAGAAAAACTCGATACAAGGTTGTTATGCATGATAATGTAAGTTTGAATGAACTTTATTTTACACAATAGCTGACACTTAAAGAATATTTCAAGAGACCAACATTATAGAAACATTTATAACCAATATACTTGTTGATACTCATAAAAAACACTTTTCTTTATATTTTTAATATTAAATTTCCAAAAATTACAACATTGCATCTTATTCTAAGCCACACTCCTGAACTTTGCAGTTATATGGTCTCTGTCGCCCTCTCAAGGCTTGCTGCGTAACGTCACTGTCGTAACATTAAATCTCTCTCTCGGGCATAAGAGGCATGTTTAAATTCCTAATGTCAGGCAAAACAAAGAAAACAAACTTTTCCACCTCCACACATTGAATTAATAATTTTATCATTACTGTATAACAACTTTATGCCCGACCAAACACAATAACCCTGGTGAAATCATTTATTACTTACCTAGCCATTAGCAGCACGGCTAGGTCAGAGTCTGTAGTTCATGCTTTTCTTTCTAAAAGAGCTCTCCAGCGAGGAAAAGACGGCCCAATAATAACTCTGGTCTTTGCTCTTGCTCTATCGCGTTCTCTTTTTCTTTTCCTAGATTCCTCTGATACAGGATTTCTAGCTTTCTTGGGTGGATCTGCCACTGCTAAAGTCTCTAAACCGCGGGTCTACGATATACTACTATGGGAAGCCAAAGGGATCAAAAAGCGTGCGTTCTAAACGCTATATTTGCCAAATCGCGCATTCTGGCGCATATAACGTGCATTTAGAACGCACGCTTTTAGAACGCACGCTTTTAGAACGCACCCTTTTAGAACGCGCGTTTTTTGCTCTCTTTGGCGTCATAACACGCATTCAAGATACGCGTTTTGGCGGACATAACGTTTAGAACATGTGCTTTTTTGACCCTTTAGACTTGCCATATAGTGCTGTAAAGCAACACGCAGTCAGTACTTCGGCAGCGGACTGCGGGTCAAAAACTGTATAGTGCGGTAAACAAAAGTGGGACCCTCTAATACTGTCACAGCTCCAAAAATGAACATAATAGATGATAGTATGCCGCCAAAACCATACAAAAACATTATTTTAAGGTGTAAAAGTTGCGGAATGTGTCTTTAAAAGAGGATATTTAAAATAGATACTCTTATTTTAGTAACCCTGTTCTCGCCATCATAACCATAAACACTGTTTCTGATCATCTAAAGAAAACCATAGTGAATGGTCAAGGGTGTGTGTGTTGGCAGACACAGTGCAATGGGTAGATTTTGAGTGCACACACTCCCCCCCTAACCACACACACACAGTGTGGTTTTTAAAATGATCGTCGAATAAAAGTTGTGTGTGAGCGCCGCTCTTGTAAATTCACTGCATTTCCAATTAAAACTTTTCGAAAGGTTTATGTGAGGCCGTAAAGTAAAGTGGATAATTGCTGCCAAAACACAATATACCAGTATGTTGAGCAGCGGTAGGTTTTAATTTTCTGTCTTAAATTGAGCCCCTGTACGGTTCTCAGGATGGCATCTGATTAGTTATTTTTTTCAGTAAAAACAAGTCTAATAACGTGTTGATGGTCTGCTGATTTCTATTATATAACACTAGTTATGTAACAAAGTATACGGTAAGCTGTCAGAATGTAGGAATTGGTGATCAGGTTCGATAGAAGTATTAGCCTTATTTCTGTGTGACACTTGAAAATGGATAATTTACAATCTTAAAAATATCATTGCGGCAAAGAAATTGGTGCCACCGGCTAATAAACGCTGCAGCTCACACCTATGGTTTAAACCCAGTGTTGGAGATCCATGAGGAGCTTTGTCAGCCCTTAAATCTAACTGCACCTCCTTCAGCAAAAGTTAGAGACTGTCATATTAGTGCATGACAGAGTGTGTTACTAACTCACCCTTTCAGACTGAATTTACAGAAAAAAAGCACTACAGTCAGCAAACATAAGACCCCTGAATGCAGTGATACCTCCATGACACATCTTTACATAAGGTACATCGCCTTCAGCAAGGAAGGAAATAACGGGAAGGACTTTTTGACACAAACTGGAAGTCGCAGAAGTGCTCCTGCATAAATCTTTGACAGGATTGGTTTGTAGAACCCAAAGTTAGTGGGCTTCATTTTAATCCTGCCAAACAGCTGAGTGATCATTCTAATATGAGCTTCAGATTTTGATTGGTTGCTTGGTAGATTGAAGAGTTTGGGATCGTTCGGTGAGGCTGGTCAACAGCATGATTGATCTATAAGAAATGTCCTTGAATTTCAGCCACATTGCTTGTTTTTTCCTGAAAATTTAAATGTAGGTTCTGGGGAAAGTTCAGTGAATGAGTTTAAAATATTGTTGCAGAAACCCACAGACAGATTTAATAAAGGCTTACCGGTATGACACAAAGATGGATAATACCTTAAACTGTGAGAGTTTTGAACCAATTAAGTGCTGATATCGCCACCTAAGACATTTTCTTCAGAACGCAGAGTGATGCAAAAGCCCTCTGGGAGAGACTGCCATGAAGTCTTTTACAGCATCATCTTCTGAACTGACATTGGACTTTTTAATTGGGACTAAACCTGTCAGAGACTCAGAAAGTATAAAACTTACTGTGAGGCTTAGCCTTTTGCCTTGAATTTCATTGGTCTCTTGTGTCATAATAATAATTTAATAGTCCTATTGCCCCGTCTTTTTGAACAATTAACTTTTACACTTCCAAATCTTTACACGTATGTGCTTCACATAACCCTAACCCACGATTCAGGCATTTAGTGCCTGAATCACGATGGAGGTCTGAGACGTTTTGCGGTTATTTCTGATTTTTGCGATAAATGAAGATGGGGGGAATGTGATCCACTGATCGTGTTCTTCATTTACAAGTTCAACACTACAAGATAAGAACAGATGACACCAATTTAAAACGACAAAAGTACATTTCCCGTTTCTGCTGAAGTAGTCATCTTGTTCCGTGACACGGTGCTCCCAGTGTTCCTTCCAAAGTGGGGAGCATTCAAAATGAGTATATTTTGGGGAAGAGGAAGAATTTGCAAGGGTTGCCATCTGGATGAGAGTATTCAGTGAGGTGATGGCAGGTGTTTAATTGTTTGGGACAAAGCACTTCTGACCTAATGAAGCCTTTCTGTTCTCTTTTGACTGTAACTCGTTTCCATGAACTCAGCTTCTGTTCTAGCGCAGATTATTAACATTTAGTTTTATTTATTTTAGTGTCTAATTTGTAATTGTTACTAATTCAGTTGTTTAGACTAGTAAATTATATTCTAACGATTACCATCTGTCAGGAAATCATGCTCAAAGTAATTGTCTTATGTTACAAAATGTTTTAAAACGATATAGTTATCAAATACTAGGGATGTCTGATATTATCGGCTGATATTGGCATTAAAATGTAATATAAGACATTATCAGTATTGGTTTTTACTCTTTCGATAACACAACGTTTAGATTTCATTCACCATATTCATGTAGTTTATATCGGCATCAGAAGTTAGATTATATCAACACATCGGATATCTGCAAAAAAGCCGATATTGAACATCCCTGTCCAATACACAAACTTTTGTGGGCATGTAGTACAGAAAGTAATTTTAGTGAAACTACTTCAGGACAAAAATGGAAAAACAAATTATTCCTGGCTGGAGTAAGATAACGGTTACAGGATTTAAATGTGTGGCAGGTTTTATGTGTGAATGTGACGTTTGAGGCTCCGATGTTCTCAGAGGATCTTCTTGTCTCTTCCATCTTTTGTCCGCTATCTTTTGAACTGATTTGATAAAAAAGATTTGTTTTTACTGGCAGTGTGTGAGAAAATTTTCTTTTTTATTTCTTTTAGAGCCCTTGCATAGTCCGATCACATCACACCAGCTTCGTTTTGAGTGGAAAAATGAAATTATCCCTTCAGTCTTTTATAAAACCCTTGCTAATTTTGCTATGGAATGTCAATAATGGCTTTCTATTACTATTCTAGCAAAAATTTTGGCTAAAACTAGACTTTTAATATCCTTAAACGTGCTAAAATTGAACAACATTGAAGCACCACAAATATAATATTTCAGCCTTCGCCTAGTCTTGTTTTTTAGCAGTTTGCCACCGGGCTGTAAGTATTATCAAAAATTTAGATGACAGTGTCTGAAAGCAAACAAAATGCTGGTTAGTGAGAGTCAAAAATTTAATCAGATTTTATGGAAAACAGCATCCAGCTTTCTAAAATATGTCTATACTCATGATTGGTTTAATGAGCAGTTACTGTGTGTATTGCATAAGTGTTTAATAGTGGTTTTGCATAGTCCCTCGTAGCCTGGAACACCTGAGAAGAGACCAGAGGACAGCATTCCACTGACAAGCAGAGCTTCAGCCGCTACATCACAACATGCACAGAGACACATTATGCAATAATTACTCTGAGGTGCTCTCGCGTCTGATTGCCTTTGAGCATCTATTATTGATTTAGTAGTTTCCAGTATCATGTCTCCCTTGAAACGCGATCAGTCACTCATGCTTTCTCACGCTCTCACCAGCAAGAAAGCACAGCTTCTCCTCCTCCCTCCATCCTAAACACATAATTAGCAGCCACACCTGGCCACCTGCCTCCAATCAGAATGGAGTTACTGTTTCCATGGTAGCCAGCAATGAACAAATCCAGATGCATATGGGGGGTCAGGGATGATGGATGAAATGGAGAGTGACTTGGTGTGCAGATGACAAATGGATTTGGAGTTTGAGAGTCATCTGCAGAACGAGATGGCTGCAACTAAATGTGGGTAAAATGTTCCAAGGGGATAAAAATGCATTTCATACTAGAGATTTCCTCATTTATCTGTAGTTTTACTGTTAAAAATGTTATTCTTTAAACTTGAAGCAATACAATATTTATCTTAAAGGCCCTGTCTTCGTTCTTGGAAAAAGCTTTAATCCTTTAACTTTTCGTTCTTTATAAAACACAGATAGGAGATCTTTTTTACCTTATTATGCTGACGTTTCACATATCAACAAAACACAGTGAAAGCATGGAAATCAGGTAAAAACAAAAACAGCACAATATCACTGATAAAAATTCCTACTAAAAACTAACAGACTAAGAGAACAAGTAAAAAGTAACAGCACTATCGAGAGTAAAAAATAATGCAGTAACTGATAAAAGCAAATTAATATGTCACATGTAAAATCAGAAAAAGCTACAAGATAGTGCAAGGTATTAAAAAGTGAGCTACTGAATCATAAAAACTAAATTAAGAAAAGTAAAACTAGTGCTGGACTTTCATGGAAATTGTCACGGAGGGAAGGCAAGGCTGAAAAGGTGAGTTTTAAGTGCCGACTTAAACCTGCTGACCGAGGTAGCCAAACGCACATGGAGGGGCAGAGTGTTCCAGAGTTTGGGGGTTGCATGAGAGAAGGCACGCACCCCCGTGATTTATACCGGACCTTTGGAACAACCAGCAGCAGATGATCTGCTGAACGAAGGGTGCGAGTGGGGACATACAGAGTCAAAAGGTCTGCCAGATAGGATGGAGATGGGCAATTCAAAGCCTTGTATACAAACAACAAGACTTTGAAATGAATCCTAAATTTGACCAGGAGCCAGTGTAAATCTGCTAGAATAGGTGTGATGTGCATATGTCTGTTGGTGTTAGTTAAAAATCTGGCCACAGCATTTTGAACCTTCTGTAGTCTGCTTAGGGCAGAAGCATTTATCCCAATCAGGACAGAATTTGCGTAGTCGAGACGGGAAGTGATGAATGCATGAATGACGGACTAAAGATGCGGGCGTTTGAGGATTGATTTAAGACGTGTGATGCGGCGGAGTTGGAAAAAACAGGACCTGACAGTGGCGTTTACTTGTGAAGTCATTGAGAGGTCATAGTCCAGTTTCACACCCAGGCTGGTGGCACATGATTTAAGATTGAGTGAAGGGAGCGTTGGGACACCTGAAGAGCCAGTCGTGCTAGTGGGGCTAAAGAGTATGGCATCTGTCGTTGCAGTCTTGTGCAAGCGGTTCACATAAATAAAAAAAAACACAAACTACTTTACAATCTAATATAGCAGATAAATCCAATCTGCGGTAAATTATCACTTAAATGTCATATTCTGTAAGAGCAGGAGCATTAAACGTGCAGCTGTTGATGTTCGTCCATGCTTTCACCTCACCTATACCCAACCTGGATTCATTCACCCCATCAGAAACATCACAAAGAGAACAAACCACATCTTTCATCACAGTCTGATTCCTAGCTGTCTGATCAATAAAGCACCAAAGGATTGTTTTGTATCTCAGATCCAGATAGTTTTTTTTTTTCTTTTTGATTGACAGAAATAGTTACCACAATGATAAGAGGCGATTTGATTGATTTGATGTCAACAAGAATAACTTGAAAAGATTGGAATACACAAATAAACCCATTGTCAGAGAGCGACTTTAAAAAGGCCTCTTTGTTTTGATTTAAAATTATATCTGGGTGGAACGCAAAAGCAATGTTTTGTCACTTTTTTTTTGCCTTCCACATGTTGTGTAACTGTTGTCAGCTGTCAGGGTGACTTCCGTTCACGCCAAAAGTACTTTCCAAAAACATTCAATTCAACGATTTGTTATGTGCAAACAATTTGTCAATACTTTTCCTCGAGGAGCACCTAAAATTGAGGCGTTTTGTCCTTCTTGTCTGACCATTATTTCGTGCGAGTCTCTTTGTGTTTGTTCAGCTGAAAGTCAATACCCAGTCAGTGTTTTCCTCATTTTCTTTATCAATCCATGAAGGCTTAACTGAGCACACAAGCTGTGTTTCTGCATCACCTTGCTTTACATTTACACAGTGACTCACTGCTCTCCATCGGGAGCTTCCAAGTACAACAGGCTACTGAGCAGCTCCACTGGAGCAGATGGGATTAAGGGCAAAGGCTGCTCGGTAACTTGTGCCCTTTTTAGGTTTTTATTTACATTCAGCTCAGATTCAGTGAAGCGACAAATGGAGCGGTATCATAGATCAGGCGAGGCTGCAAAGTCACGCTTACTCCATCAGTCTGGCATTGAATCATTTATTTATAAAAGGAAACTTTATTGTGTTTTTTCCAATCACTAGCCAATTAGTAACATCAAATCAGATTGATGCAAATATCAGTGTTGCATACCGATGTTGAAAACATTTACACTTCCAAACATCTCATAACATAACTGTGATCTAAAGTGTGTGCACATTAAAGGTCACTGAGAAAAGCTTAATACTTGTTCTTTTTGAAATGCAATCAGTCACTCTGAGTTTCATATGTGTGCTGAATGTGAAAAGTTTGTTCAACCCCCGATGCCTGGATTATCTGGCCTTTCCACCTGACGCGTGAAGCTTTGTACACAGCAAATAGCCGCCATCATCGTGGATGGGTGCATTCCCACCGACCGTGAAGCGTTGCTGCTGTCATCATGCGTAGTCTTTCAAGGTAAATTTTGCAAGTGGGAAATTTACCAGGAGATAAGATGGCCCAGTCCTTTCAGCTGTTGTGTCTTCATACAAATTCAGCCCTTTCAGGACTTTGCACAGACGTCAGCATATCGCGACTGCTTCGGCAGTGAGTGATGTCACTGATCCGCATCCACAATAACATCAACAACAGTAAAAGTTTTATTCTGTCAAAGTACAGCATACTTTAGTCCATTTGGGCACCGGGAGAGCAGCTGCTTGATGCAAAATGTGGCGTTCAATGACCGGAAGAAGCTCAGTTTTTTACAGACAACAAAGCCCCATGAATTACGTTGCTGTGGGGGGAATTCCGCTGCGTTTTTCGGTGTCAGTTTAGTAACAACAATTTTAAAGCAGCGTGATCCATGCTTACTTTCTTTTTCTTCTATTCTTCACAAGCAACTCTTCTAATTTTACTGTTTTTGACGGCGTCTGCTGATGTCATTTCCTACTGAGTTACAACCAATTGAGGTAACCCAAAGTTCCGCTCAGCTACTTGACCGAGTCTTTCCAAGGACTTACGCCTGTTCAGGTACTCCGTTAATTCCTGAAAATTGCCTGGAAAACGACCCGTTTGGCCGAGCCGGTGAAGTGGAGATACGTGCATGCCGGGAAGTTACGATAAAATTACTTAGAAGTTTCAATAGTGGAAGCACGCCTAATTCTCCAGTGATACCATAACCATTCCAGGATGCACCGCTGAGCTTGTAGGTAAAACACGTCTACTATGTTACGCGTCTGTTGGGAAGGCTCCAGATAGCCACAGAAAGGAACTTGACAGGAAAACGATCTGGTCAGAAAAAGCCAGTCTGCGTCAGAGGTCAAATTATATTTGTGGTCCCGCCCACCTTGGCTTGCGACCGTATATTTTGTGGCCAGGAGAGAGCAGAGTGTCTCTGCTAGTAAAAGCTAACTATTAGCAACTCAACAACAAAGGCAGTGGAAGAGTCACGTTGCTGTTAGTCAGTCAGATGTAAGATGGTTGCATATCATTGATATTAATGAGCGACACTTGAAACCCTGTCGTTGTCTACCCCCACTCCTCTGACAAACATCTCCCCAATGAAACAGGAGCACCAGAGCTTTCATTCATATTGGAGACCACAGCAAATGAGTGAATGAGAGCTTTAAAGTTGGTTTTCTTAGCATAAAGCATTGTAGGTACATTTTTTAGTTTGTGTTTAATATTTAACCCACACAGGATTGAAGTAAGTAGTTAAACACAAAACATTTATAATAAAAAGGTGGTGATAAACATACTAACAAAGCATAGTTCATTGAAGAAGAACCCAATCTAGAATTCCCAATGCAAAAATGGTTCACAAGTATTTTTCTTTTCTCAGGAAAATGGTTTGAATGGTTTTTCATTCATGAGGAAAAGGTTAGCTGAACTGTTTTAATTGGTTTGATTTCTTTTGCAATGGGGAATACAAACATGTCTGAAGAAGAGCATAAACAGTGACTGACCCTGAAGAGACGTCCTCTAAAAACAGAATAATGTTTTTCTTTTTTCAGCACTGAGTCATAATGAATCATCCCTCGCTACGTTGGTACAAAAACTAAACCCTGTCTTGCATCTTCCCTCCTCCAGCATCACTATCTTTGGTACCGGGGCTAAGTGGCTGTCTGTGCTGCAGGAGAGGAACCTCAAACCTTGTGAGTTGTGGTAATTTACACAAGCATGCATACAATCCACCCAGGGCGTACTCCGACACGCAAAAAATAGTGAGGACATTTTCAGATTAATGAACAGATTTACTTTTGAGAATCCAGTGAGACACAATTATAGTTCTTCTGTGTGTCGCTTAATATTCTGCATTCAGCACAAATCAACAGTTTGTTCATGTGTGTGAGTTTGAATCAGAATTGTTCGCTTTACTGTTATTTTAAACACTTGATGCAGATGTTATTCAGGAACGTAAATATACATTTAATTCAAATTCTGTAGAAGCACCGGGCTGCCTGTGGCTTAACTATAAATCGGCCTTATTAAGGAGGTATATCGACCGATGCCGATATTTAAAAAATGATAAATATTGGTTGCCCGATATATCAGCAAACCGATATATTGGTCTACCCCTAGTGGTGACCAAGCTGTTGAATCAACGCAATTCATTACATTTGTACACAACTTTCACAAACGCTGTTATAAAAACACTGTATATATTGATATTAATAATAAAGTAAACCTTGTGAATAACATAGATAACTAATGGTACAAACATTTAGGAAACAGGGAGGAACAAACATTTAGTGGAGGAGATGTTTTCTGTCAAAACATGAATTGGCATCTAGCAAGTAAAATAAAAGAAACCAGGTCTATCACTGGAACAATCCAGGAAGACATTACTCCTGTTGCTATTTTCGTATGCCCCTCCCCCAGTAACTTGATGCAGTTGGCACCATCTGTGTGTGTGTTTGGATATTTAATATAATAGGAGATCTTGGTGAAAGGGAGTGAGTGCAGATGTGTAGATTTGATCGTTTATTTGTTTAAAAGAACGTATTTCACCAGTGGTCCGGGGAGGATAGAGGCTGCCCCAGTGGAGAAGCCCTTTCCCCTGAGCTGACATTTGGACTGGACACCTGGAGGCTTGGTGGGGGGTAGCAAAATTTCCAACTGTGTGTGTGTGTGTGTGTGTGTGTGTGTGTGTGTGTGTGTGTGTGTTAGTAAGTTGAAGCTTGGATGCTCTGTCACATCAGGGTGGAAAACTGCAGTAACACAGTATGTTAGGGTGCCAGGAGCCACAGCTGCTCACCGGTGCATGCCTACTTTTTGTTCATGGATTTGTGGTTTGGTTTAAATTTCTACGGCCTAAAACTGAATTGTTTTTTTTTTAGCCCTTTATCTCTCAACCAATTGCTAGAGCACATCTTAAGTCCCTACATCTCATTGAAGCATTAAATCAACTTAACAAGAAAAAGAAAACACTAAACCAAAATAAATTATAAAATATATGGAGATGTTTGAAGAAAATTCAACATTACTACATTGCATTATCATTACTTTAATATTATTACAATTATTGTTGCATTACAATTATTAATATACATTATACTAAAGCCACTATTGCCCCAAATCAAAAAATGCAAAAGGTGAAAGTTTTCATTGCTATTTTCTTGGTGAGGAAATTAAAGGGTTAAGTTGTTGCTTCTCAAATAAATAAATAAATTACAAAACAGATCAATCAAAAATAGGCAGTTTGTCCCCGATTTTAAGAAAATACTCTTAAAAAAATTTCTGCTTGTATTATACAAAAAGTTTAAATTTGCTTTAAAAAATATAAACCCAAACACATTTTCAGGAACACTGTAGAGATTCATGAAAGCTAAAAAGAAAATTCTTGGAAGAATTGAAAGATTATTTTTGTTTTCTTTAAGGCTTATGGATTTCTTTGCTTCTTGACATTTATTTAAACCTGTCTCCCTCAGCGGAGACACACAACCTCCAGTCTCTCCACACCATCCTGTCCACAGGATCTCCTCTCAAACCTCAGAGCTACGACTACGTCTACCGATGCATCAAGAGCACCGTGCTGCTGGGCTCCATCTCAGGTGACTGAACAAATGTTTGCATGAGATATTTTTGTAAAACTAAGGGTTTTGCATATCTAGGGTGTGGTAATATTGAACTTGTCCATAGGTTGATGAATTTCATTGCTTTAGAGTCAGACAGTCATTTACACGAAACAAACACCCATTAAAAAGCTATTTGACTGGAGTAATAGACAATAATGTCTGAGATTGAGAGGGAAAAGAACCGTAGCCAAATATTCAAAGGTTCAAAACTCTAAAAGTGCATTTTGATGAAGGTGATAATTTTGTAGAAGATGGCTGCCATTCTGCCCCTTTTACTGCCTCATCAAGCACAAAATAAGAAGCCTAGCTTTGGGTGAGAAGTATCGCAGAGGCACCGGATGAGAACCAACATTTAGTTAGGAATAGAAAATTTAGACTATTCTGATACAATCCCTCCTTCAGAGATATCTAATGATGCAGAATCAAGTCTGATCAAACTGTTTTGCAGGTTTTGGATGCTCTAGAAGAATATTTTTTATCATATATGAATTTTGATGAGAAATATTTTCTAAAAAGCAGTAAAGGTTACATTTATGACTACCCTAAATTTGATTTGACTACACATTCAAGGCTAATAAGATATCTGGATTTTCCTGTTTTTGTTGCTTCTGTGTGTTTTTTAATGATGGTCAGACTATTGATCCTTGATAACTTAAAGGAGCATATGAACCAAAATTATCTTTTCTTTCTTGAAAATCAGATATCTGTAGTTTGATGATGCCACCGTCTGAAAATACGTCACTCTGTGAGACGTTGAGGCTCAGAGGGATAAAACTAAACTAGGCAGGTTAATCATGCAGATTTTTGACCCAACCCTCCCCTTCTGACGATCCTAAAATTGGGCACGGTTACCGTAATAGCTCTTAAGATAATCTTATCAGATAATCCTTCTGTTTGTGGTGTGTTAAGTGTGCTTCGGCGTGCTAGGAAGCACATCAGGACACTTCCTGTCATAAATCAGGGCTTTTAAACGTGTTTGCCTCGGTCTGATTTCAGAGGACTAACGACCATGCTGCCTGCTGATTGTGACATTGTGGTGCTTAGGCTACTGCCCCCATGACCCGACCCTGGATAAGCGGAGGAAAATGGATGGCCTAGTTTTGCATTTTGGATTTCCCTCCAAAGTTCACATTCTCAGCACCTGAGCACACACACCGACTTCTTTCCAGTCTAAGAGTGTGTTGATATAAACTCGGTTTCAAAACCCATGTGTAGCACTTAGTATGATTAATTTATGATGCAAAGTTAGCCACAAAGCATATGTGACATAAACACAAAGAGCCGCCACAAACAAAAGGAAAGTCCAACAAAATAATTTATATATAACTCCTTTTTCCGCTCCACACAGTCATGCAGAAACTCACTCACAGGCCCTCTGAGCCTTTTGTGATTCTGACAGCCCAGCAGAATGCTATCTGTCTCTCTCTGTGAGCCCTGAAACGTTTAACATTTAGCACAGCCTGGGTGACTGACGGTTTACACGCACGCACACACACACACACACACACTCACTCGTGTACATCAAGTAACAGCTTGAAGTGTCACACTTGCTCAGATATACACACTGTCATTGTGGATCACAGCCCAAATGGGCGTAGCTTATAGCCTTAAAATACACACACAAATGCACAGACACACACGCTCACATTGACATGCAAGAGGAGTAAAAAAACGTTTGCAGGCATCAGCCTAAATGTCAATCACCAGGCTGCAATCTGGAAAGATGAGGAGGGAGGATGGTGTACAAGCAGATTGTCTCTGATTTTTTCCCACTCATCTTGGCTCAAACTGTCTTCACCCTCTTGTATAACAAACTCTGCCGTCAGATATGAAATGTTGGGGAAAATCCAACTCAAACTACTTTATTGTTCCTGCTGTAGGGATGTATGGTTTTTTTTAGAATGTAGAGAAATACGTCTGCTACCCGTTTGGTTTGTGCATGCCGTCAGTCAGCTGTGTATGATGGTCGAAGGAGTGGAAACCCTCTGAACTTTTCACCTCATGGACTACAGCAAAGGTCGACTCTTTAGAAGTTATTACAACACAAAAATAGTTTGCTACAAGTCGGTTGCTGCCTTTCATTCTTGTATTAGTTCTATATTTTGGTTTGGCTCTTCCAACATCATGCTCATATTGTACGACTTGTTAACGCTTAAAGAGAACTCAACTGTCAGAGTACACACCTCTCACACCTAGTATGTGTTTATGCTAGGGATGTTCGAAATCGGCTATTTTACAGATAACTGATTTACCGATAACTCTCAATTTCCAATACCGACATCAACCAAAACCAATATATGCGGGGTTGCCCTCATAATAAAAAAGAAAAGCTAAATAATTATAGATAACTAACATCAGATATCTCCTATCACTCATATTTAAAGTGACAATGTGTGATTTTTACTATTAATCTCTGGAAATATCCATCAAAATGTTGTTGAAAATGAATAAAATAATGCCCAGTTGTTGAAAAATATTGGCGGCTTCGTAACATATAACCATAAAAATCAGGTCTAAAATACATCAGAGCTGGTCTAAGCCTCTGGGGGACGCCATATTAGATGCAATGTTTCCTTCTATGGGAGCCCGTGAGGACAAAACTCATTTACTGATTTGTAACAAGCGGTTACAAAACTTTCGCCATTCATAAACGTTGTTTTACACATTTACCTCTTTGCTCGGTGATGAAAGGAAGTCTGATGTGATTTTGCTGGAGGTTGGACGATCTGACAAAGTACTCATTTGAAAATTGCGCTCCAAGGGATTTTTGACCCTAATGGCCATCCGTTGGTAAGGTCTCACTTGAACACAAAAATACCGCTTGCTTGCAATGATTTAGGTATGTACTGCCCCCTATCACAGGGAAAATACACACCGTCACTTTAAACTACTTGAATTTAAGTTGTTCCAGTTGTGCCAAACAAACAAAAGAAAATCTCAAAAGCTAAAACTCACATCTGTCATATTTTGACATTTACGAATCACAGAAGTAGCTGAAATGTTTGATGTATGGTATGTAAACGTATCATTAAAAGTGTAAAATCCAATACTGATCATTTCTGATATTACATTGGGATTGGGATAATAGCGGGATAATGTTGGATATCCCTTATTTCAGTGCATACATTTTAAAATAACTATAGAAAAATATGTCACTACACTTACAAATAGCTATAATTATGGCAGTACATAGTTTTATTTTAGCAGGAAATTCAGTCAAAATATTCTTTCTTAAATTAAACATCACTGCAGAACTGTAGTAGTTTTGCTCAAGGTTGTTTTAAAGTCAGACTTTCATACTGCCTAATAATGCCTATTTGCAATACCAAAGGTCTCAACCCTGCTATATTCCATCCTTTTGGAATTAAAGTCTCTGCGTTAAATGTGTGTTCGTTAGTCGGGGAAGCAGGTCGGGCCCCCATCACTTTCCCCTCTGTCCGCCAAGGGCGTCAGCAGGCGGCGAGCCTTTTGGCTGCCAACCGTCCTAACCTTGACCCCTGAGGTCAACGCTCTGCTTGTGTGAGTGTGGTTGTGTGTATGTGCATGTGTGTTAGGATTTAGCACAGCATATGTGCCGCTGTGACCACTGTCTGGTGGTCACAGTGGCACATATGTGAAAGGGGTTTCACTGAGTGTCTTTATGACTCTAACCACATGTTAAACACGTGCTAGAGTTTATAATAGATTATTTTAACTTTATTCCTTTTCTCTAGAATTCTGTCATTTACAAAGTGTGTGTGTGCAAATGTGTGTATTCCAGCCAGCAGGGATGTCAGATTCATGTTTCCCCTCACTGGGTGATATTAACACTTTCACTGCTGGATTCCCTCATCCTAATATACCTCCGTCTGACTACCCATATGTCACTTCCCTGCTCCACTTGCTCTCCATCTCCTCTTGGGATGTGTGTGTGTAGGTGTTTTTGCTCGCACTGAACTTGTGTTTGAATGCCTTGTGTTTTACTTTTCTTTTTAAAAATGTGATTGCACGCACGGATTGGCTGTGTTGGCGAGTTGGCCGGGCTGTGGCGGTTGTCGGTGACTTTGTTCGACCCTGAGCTGTCCCAGAGGATGTTCAAAGCCTTCACACCACCACAAACAAAACCCGGTTCCCAAACAAACACGGATTCTGCAAAAAGAAAGAAAAAAACCGAAGAGCGCTGTTTGGAGCATAAGATCAATGTGACAAGTTACCTTTTTGTTCACACAGACGCATGCATGGAAGCATAGAAGACATCTCAGGAAATCTGCAGTGACTTTTGGTTTAAAATATACTTCTGTGTGTGTGTGTGTGTGTGTGTGTGTGTGTGTGTGTGTGTGTGTGTGTGTGTGTGTGCCCACCTATGAAGATGAGAGCAACAATAAGATAATTGCTTATCTTCCCACTAAAAGTGTGTTTGTGTGTAATCAGAAGACAACGTTTCCACTTCCTCCAGGGAGCCAATTAAAGCTCAATAAAGAACCTGGCAGACAGAGAAACGGAGTGTAAAGCACAGATAGAGGAGCGAGAGAGGAGGGAGGAGCGGTAGAAGGGCAGAGAGCAAAGGGAACAAGATGGATGGATGTAGTCTGTGATACAGAGAGGAGCGATGCAGGGAGGTAGAGAGAGAACAATGGGAGGGGAGATGAATGGAACGTGTCAGGAATAGTGGATGATTGGAGGGTAGAAAGAGACAAATAGATGTGTGCGTCGTCATGACAGTTTTAGGAAGGTGCTAGAAAGGAGAAGAACTCCTAAATAGGTCAATAAAGGTGGAGCAGTGCGCTAACACCACCAGTTTGGGGTAGCAGCGCCAGATGGATGCTGTTACAAAAGATCGTCCCTGGATTATTGTTCACTTGGGGATGCAGGGACACTTCTGTCAGTTGCAGGACTTTATGTTTCAGTTATTGTGTCTGAAGCAAAACTAAAGCCGTGTTTTCACTTTAGGAGTTCTGGGAAGTTTCTGGTAGAGGGGGAAGGTGACAGGGAAAATACGGTTGCTCGGTCCTCTCAGCCATTGTTTCTATACAAAATCATCCTTTTCAGGACTTTGCTAAGATGTCAGCATATCGTGACCATTTCAGTATTTCAGTAGTATTACTGATCAGTTCCAAAAGGCATCTATAGATTTTAATGACATTAAGAGTTTCATTCTGTCAAAGTACACCATAATTTAACTTTCAGTGTGATGTAAAAAGCTGCATTCAATGACCAGAAGAATTGCCGCTTTTTATGTCACTGTAGACCAGAAAGCTGCATAAATTACAGCATTGTGGAGTGATCTCTGCTGCATTTTTCAGTTTTGAGAGTTTGGAAACTTCAATTTTAAACGTGCATTATGTAAGAATGATATTCCTGTGGTCAAATTTGATGACTTCAGCCTATTTTCTACAGCACTGGTCAGTATTTCACTCCCCTCCCGTGAGTTTCATGGCTGTTGCACGCTACAGATTGTAGATGAAGATTAGATTAGATAAATATATTCCACTGTAATATCGAGTTGTTGGTAATTGAAAAAGTAGCTTGAGACATTTTTAGAGCCGACTATTTGTTTTTAATTTAGCGTTAGCGTTTTTAGCTCAACATTAGCCTCTAGCCTTCTTCACCCAATAATGAAGTAAAAACAAAAAAAAAATGCTGTGGCTTCTTAGATTTACAAGAAACTATTTATGGGATTCATACTGAGTTACAACCAATCAGCATGAGTTAAGACCCACCCAGCGTCTATTGGACCATTTCCGAGTACATACCCCATTACAGGTACTGTTTGTCCCTGAGATGACCCGGAAAGTTGCCTTGCTTGGGCGACCCAATGAAATGGAGACACTCAGAAGTTTCCACTGTGGAAACGAGCCTAAAGTTGAAAACCAGCAAAGCATTGGTGGCTCTTTGAAACAACGCTGACATCACGACATCGACATTACGCTGACATATAAATCAATTACCAACAACTCTTTTAATTTGCCAAGCAGTAAATTAAACTGATAGGAGCTCAGTTAATGTGTATTAAACAAAGAATTTAAAAAGGGAACAGTACGCCTTAGAAGTGGAGATAAATACTGTGAGTGGATTTTAGAGACTCCCTGCTCGGTGTCATAGTGCCTTACAGGAAACTTAACAAAGAAAATTAATTAAGGAAGAAAATAACCAAAAACATGGATATTGTAACGGCTTCAGGCCTCAACATTTGCACATGCATTCATATTCATGCTGTTTTTTTGGGTCAGCTGTGCTACAGCTTTTGACTCATCGGTTTAGAATATCTGGATTCAGGAGCTGGTGATGATGCTCTGGTTCGGCAGCTGTTCATACGTAAAGAAAAACGTTACAGTTTTATTTTTTGTGTCTTTGGTTTTTAATTGGAGTTTGTGTCGTCGTCGAGTGCGGCCAGAGGTCCTGAGGCTGCATGCAGACCGCCGTTGGGGTCTTGGCAGATGCTCATGAAATGGTACACATGACAGCATTTATGTCACACAGGTCTTATGGTTCACCAGATGGTCAAGCATGCACTGGACCATAAATTACACATTAAAAAGCATCTTCAGGTTGCAGGAAAAAACAAAAAACAAGCCTTGACCCAAACCACAGCTCTTCTGGGAACTACCATAAATTCTGAGCTTTTACCCATCACGCCACATCAATGCACATAAAAGGAAATAAAAAAGAAGGCATAAAATCCTAACTGACAGACAAAAACCCAGACAGTATTTGTATTTTAATGTAAATTCATATTACGCAACAGTCAATGGAGCTCCATCCCCCTAAATTTCGCTCTTGTCTTGGTCAGTTCTCTAACCATTTTAGGGGTGCAATAGTATGGAATCGTTTTTCCTATTTTGCAAGCCAGTTGATAAAAAACATTTTAATTTGATTAAAGGAGAGCATTAATCGTTCTTTATTTATTTCTCTTTAATTATTTTCCTAATCTTTTGTAATCAATGATAACTGGTATTGTAATTTTTTATGTCTAAATGTTTTTTTGGGTGGAGGCTTCAGATAAACCTCACTGACTCCTCCAGCACTGTCATTTTAATCGTTTTATACTGTTTATTGTATTTTTTTTCTATTGTGCAAATAAAATAAAGCAATTAGAAACCTCCCACTAGTGTTCCTAAATGCGGTTTCTGGTGCTGTCCCATGTGAAGATGCTCAAGTTTCTGGCTCGAGTGTTAAAACCCCTTTGCTTTAAGGAGAGCTGCAGTGTGTTTTTGGTATATTTAAATATATTCTATACAAACTATCACTCTTGGTCCAAACAGACTGGTTAACTGGAGTTAACCCTTTAATTCTCTGTATTATCCAATCATTTTATTTTGAGTCAATAACCTAAAAACAAAAGACAATAAAGCTGTTTAATCAGAATTTTTAACTGAATTGCATGCTTCTCGCCCTTTAATTTCTTTTCCAGGTGGCACAGACATCGTGTCGTGTTTCATGGGTCAAAACCCAACGGTTCCAGTGCACCGAGGAGAAATCCAGTCCAGGAATCTTGGAATGGCCGTAGAAGCCTGGAGCCTCGATGGTAAGATAACATTTCTATTTTTATTGTTATATTTATTTTTTATTATTATTTGAAGGGTTTTATCAGGAAAGTCTTGGTGTTATTTTAGTCAGGATTTAAGCCTGTAACCCTGTCCTGAGGGAGGAGTAAGTTATGTTGTTGTCCTCCTTTTGTTGTGTGCGTGTGTGTGTGTGTGTTCGGGTGTTAACAGGTAAGCCAGTTTGGGGAGAGAGTGGAGAACTCGTCTGTCTGAAACCCATCCCCTGCCAACCGACTCACTTCTGGAACGACGAGAACGGGAGCAAATATCACAAAGCTTATTTTTCAACGTTTCCTGGTAAACCCTAACCCTCTGCAGCACAGCTTGCTTGTACACGCACAAAAGAAACAATTAGGTTATCTGTTTTCTGGTAACATTTAGATTTGAATTCATGTGTTTCTTTACAGTGGTGTGGGCACACGGAGATTATTGTAAAATAAACCCCAAGACAGGCGGGATTGTCATGCTGGGCAGAAGGTGAGTTGAGAACTGTTCGCTAGTAAAACCCAATGCCTCCCCACTAGACACTTAGCTATTAAGGGGAGGATTGGGGGGTTAAAACACCAAATAGTTCCCAAGTGTGTCCGTGTTTGCAGCTCACCTCTCCCCATGGGGATGGGTCAAATGCAGAGGACGATTTTCACCACACACCAGTGTGTGTGTGTGTGTGTGTGCGCACGCGTGTGTGTGTGACGACTAGTGGGACTTTAACGTTGAAGTTGCTGCTAGATGGATGCTTTGTGGCAGGATTTATTCTCCATGACAGCTTTGGATCCTGAACTTTTGGGTTTTTTCCTGCAGTGATGGTACCCTGAACCCTAACGGAGTCCGTTTTGGAAGCTCAGAGATCTACAACATCGGTGAGTCTTACCAATGAATGAAGTAACTTAGGAGTAAAAGAGGGATTTTTACTAAATTTAAACATGAATCTTTTCTTTGGTGAATGATAAATAGGTCGTACAATTGTTGTTTTTCCTCTTTCATTAGAAAGCAACAAAAGCTGAATCTTTTCTTAGCACATCAATTTGGTTTCATGCTTAATTTTGAGACTGTTCCTTTGAATCTTTTCTTCTCCTGCTCTTTTTGCTTCACACCTCCTCCTTTCTCGATGCTTCTCATCTCTTCTTCTCATTTTTTGGTTTCTGCCCTGTTCTTTTCTCTCCTTTCTGCAGTGGAGGCTTTTGAGGAAGTGTCAGACAGCCTTTGTGTCCCTCAGTACAACGCAGACGGGGAAGAGAGAGTTATTTTGTTCTTAAAGATGGCACCTGGGAAGCCCTTCGGTCCAGAGTTGGTGACAAAGATCAAAGGAGCCATCAGGAAAGCTTTGTCCGCCCGACACATTCCCGCCATGCTGCTGGAGACCAAAGACATTCCTGTAAGACAAATATGAATATCAGTCAGATATGACTAAGTGTGTTGGATTATTCTGTCACACCGCTCAGAGCTGCAGGAGTGATGGGTTTCCTTTCATCTCTCCTCAGTACACCATCAGCGGGAAGAAGGTGGAGGTGGCTGTGAAGCAGGTTATTGCCGGTCGTGAGGTGGCGCAAAGAGGAGCGTTTTCCAACCCAGCTTCCCTGGACCTCTACAAGAACATTCCCGAGCTGCAAAACTATTAGAGCTGCAGGAGGAGAATATTTTCCTGACATCATTTAAACTTGAAGATGTGCAAAAAGGAAACATTCTACTTGAACTGCAGCAGGAGAAAACTGAGGCATTTTGAGGTTTAAAAAAATGTTTTATCAAAATAATATCTGTGTGTTAAAAGCAGGGAAAAGACACGAAGAACTCTGGTCCATAGGCTTGCTTTCAAAAGCTCCCTCCCCCATACGCAGCAGCTCTTAGTCCGCCATGTTGTCAAAGTAAACGTTGAACAGAAAAGAACTTTTTGGGTGTGATGCTTTGTGCACAGCTGTGTTTGTGAATCAGCTTACGCTCCAAATCTAGCAATGACAAAGTTAAGTGAGGCATTAAGTGCTTTGCTCTGGCTTTAGATTTTTATCATCTTGTGAGAAATCTCTCTGCATCACCTGCTTCTGAACCCAGAGCTGGTTCTGGTTCTGGTTCTGGTTCTGGTTCTGGCGATAATCTGTGCAGATAACAGTTAAACACCTCACATCACCATATCATCATCATTCTGTATTCCATACTGATGTACGTGTGTCTGTATGTGTGTATATTTATAAATATATATAGATGAATGTATATTTTTGAACGGTGATTTTGAGTTTATAATTATGCGTTTAAAGATGGTCGTTTAACCAAAGTGACTTGAGGATTCTAGGAGGTAAGGGGACGTCTGCAGGACTGATCTGGTTACATAAAAACATCCATCTAAAATAAATAATAGTATTTGATCTCTTATTATGTAATTTAGTCACATTTTATGTCTTTTTCAGTCAAAATAAACACTACTGAATAATATTTTCACGTGTTGAAGGGAAGAGTTCATCCATCATTTATTTAAAGGTTAAATATGGAACACGGACACTATAGCGACATTTAGTGTTTAGAAGTGGTATTGCAACAAAAAAAAAAAAATTTTCCAGCCATCGGGGTGTTGGTTCACTGCTGATGCATGAAGCGACCAGCCAGCACCATGTCCAGTGACGAATCATACAGGGTAAGGACTAATTTCTAGTAATTAGTTTATTTTACAACAGTATTTACTGTTAGAACATCATCTGGGCTCAGAATCAGCTGCTTGACTTGTCGAGTCTGCCATTTTACACAGTCCCAGCCTTGCCTTGACGAGCTGACTTTTTACCACAACGGTGCCCTCTAGTGGCTGGTAGATGTAAACATAAACCCAGTGTCCAACCTTTAACCATCATTGTTACGTTCCAGGCTGTTAACCTTTTCAGATGTTAACCTTCTAACACTTTTGTCCTCCTTGTTACCCCAGGCCCTCTAGACAGCCTGGTACGTAACAAATCGGGGCTTGTCCGGGATCATAAATCATAAAGTTCAGTTTGGGTAAGAATTTATCTAAAAGAATGTTCACTTCATCACTAAAGACTCGTTAACATGTTTGTCCTAAGATGTTTTATCTCGTTTGTTTTTACAAAGCAAGAAAAAAATGAATTATTTATTTTAAAAAATATCTAGATTTTAATTTTTTATCATATCCATGATTAAGATTAAACTGAGATGAGCTTAATTGTTTGGTTTAAGTAAAAATTGGGTAAAATCTTTTTTATTTTATTTTCAGGATAAACACGTTTGATGTGAACTATGTGGAAAAATGTCAGACATGAATGAATTTCAGTGAACATTTCATGTGCAACATGTTTATATTTTAGAAATATATTTGTTTTCTGATTTTAAAAGGACTTCAATAGAAGACTTAAAATCAAACATTGTCTTTAATGTTATTTTCACATCTAAATCAATGTTTAATGATTTTTCCTATGGGTTGACCTCTACCAAGGAGCTTCCATGACTTAGTCTCCCTGGACAGTATGTATGAAGTCATAAAAACTGCCTTGTTTGAAAGTGATAAAATAAAATATCCATTGAGTACATCTAACTTTTAAAAGCTGTGCTGGTTCTTTTATGGAGAAGAAAAACTGGAATCATAGTTTTGTGTTCACTTTCAGAGTTATAAATATATAATAAATATAACTACAAGTTTATTTGTAGTACTACTGGCAAACCGTAAAGGTTACATTCAGTTTACTTCATGATGTAAACTTTTTAAATTAAATATTTAACTGGCAGTAAACTAAAAGTATACCTTGAAGACTGCATTCAGTATACGTACATTAAAGTGTACTTTCATAAACAATGTATACTTACAAGTACACTGAAAGTATACTTAAAGTTTATAACAAGTGAAATAAAAGTATACCTGCAAGATTACTTTAAGTGTACTTTGATGTGTACTTTTACAAAGTTAAAGTGGGACAATGAAGTGTAAAGCAGTATACTTGCTTTATAGAGGCAGCACAACAGGATGCATAAGGTGAGTTTTGCATATCATGTCCCCTTTAAATTCGACATAATGTAGCTTTGTTTATTTTTGATTAGGAATAATTGTATATGTTAAAAAAAAGACATTTAAGGACCTTTTGTTTCAAACTGGGTGGTTTATTTTGGACGAGGGCTTGCCAAGTTTCAACTAGCAAACAAAAGCGAGGCCAGTCTGAGAGTAAACAGGCAGTTCCATCTTCCAAACCTTGAGCCTTTAATACTCACAGATTTACAGTGTGTGCATCCATGTTGTTTTCCCAAGATAAACTGGGAGACTCTTTATCCAAGGCTGGCTCAACGCTGCCTGAGCGGCGCATGAGTTTATGTTTTTAAGACTTTTATGATACCATTAGCTATTGATTCTTAGCTGAAAAATTACCAGCAACTTTTAAGCAGCTGCCAAAAATCAGCTGAGAAAGTTTAAATTGTTCAAGTTCTTTTTTCCAACTGAGCACTTTCAACACTCAGCTGAATAAAACCAGCCAGCCATAACATTATGACCACTGACTGGCCCTCATCAAACCATCACCGGCACATTTCCAAAGCAGATCTTTACAGCAGGTTGAGCGGTGCATCTAAGGTGTTACTAAAGCAATATCGCTGTTGAAGCACATAAAGATCTCAGCATATGAACCTTTAGTGTGATGGACATAAAATCTGACAAACCAGAATAGCAGTGGGAAAAAAGGTTTTCTGCGTGTATTTCAGTCATATTCTACATTCGTGTATTTCTGTACAAGCATAAAAGCCACTCATTTTGATAGATGGCTCTTTGAGAAGTAAACTTGGCAGTTTTAAAGATCCCCCATAACATTTACACAGTAAGTGTGAACGCTCAGACCTGTCAGTCAGCAGAAATCAGGAAAAGAGGACAAGAATAGAAAAGTGACACTTGGGGGAATGTTTGAATCCCATCGAGACTGTAGGAAGAGAGAAAGATGTTGGGTCTGGATCCAGACGGATGAACTATAAGAAGCTTGCAGTCGGGTGAGCGGCAAGTGACGAGCCGAGGCGTTTGCCAAACTCACAAATAACCATCTGATGAACGTCGGTGCAGTCCAAGAGGAGTGATTCATCACAGTATTCACAAAACAGAGCATCGAAAAACTGTAAATTGTATTAATGGCTCCAGTTTACACGTATGAGGTTGACCATAAATTTAGTTTAAATTCAATAAATCTCAAATATGAGTTGAGACCCCTCAGGTCCCTCTATCAGAGTTACTGTGACTGTCTGCAAAGATGAAAATAAAGTGTTTCTGTGAGCATGCTCTAATCTCCATCTTTTATTAATTTAAAAAGAGACATATTGTTACTTTTTTCTTAAGTTATAATAGTTCTATGGTCAATGAAAAACATGGTTATGAAGTTCTTTGTACTAAATCCCTCTCACATAAAGCAAATTCAGCTGTTTTATTCTTGACGTTTTCAGTACCTTCCAGAATGAGCCGCTTCAGGGCGCTGTCACTTTAAGACGGGCGATTCTAGGAGTTGGCTGTGTGATTAGTAGTGATGGGACAATTGAAGCGAGGCTTTGAGGGTCAAAGTAGAGCGGCTGCTCCTCCTTGAACGTAAGAGGTGGTTCTGTTCTCCTTACCCCATTTGTGACATCACAAACGGGGACTTTTTGAAACAAATTGTTTTAGGCACACACCTTCTAATAATCAAACACTAACAGAAAGAATGTTTTCATGTTTTCTTCACGTTTTATAAGGATTCAAAAGGTGAGTTTTCCATAATAAGTCCCTTTTAAGGAGAGTTTTTTTTTTGCCCAAAGCCATCTGGTTCTGAGCTGAAACTGATTTGTGTTTGTCTTTGTCTCGAATAGGAAGGCAGTATGTTTAACGGTATAATGCGCCTTTGTGAGGAATTACGCAGAAGTCAGACATGAGAAACTTTTCTGTGCTAACAAGGAAAACTAACTTTAGTTTCTGCTTTCTTTGATTTCCCCTATCCAGAGAAGAGGTCTCATTATTTCTGTCATCTATTACCAAATTCTGCTCTCATATTTATGCCTTTAACTTGTCCTCAGTGTTTTCTGCCTCTCATCACCTGACATCCATCTCTTACCGGAGGACCAGTCCCTCCGTGTTTCGTCTGACCTCCTGGTTACCTGCCTGATTATCGTTTGTCTTCTCGCTCCAGCTTTCATGTTTACTCCTGAGGCCTTTCTTAAATCTCTGTTTTGTGCCTCTTCTTTTCCTCCACAAATGTTGTCCTCTCTGTGACCCTGACATCGATTTTAGAAAAATACGTTGGATTCTTCTGTTCATAAAATCTACCTTGTGGAAAGACATTTGCAGAAATCTTTGGGGGCACTAAAAAGGAGCTTTGAACATTACGATATATTGTTGTTTAAATAAATGTTTGAATATCAACAGGATGTATGCATGCATGCAGAGAGGTGAAACGTGTTTTTTCTACTTTTTATGACACCAACTTCCATTTTTAATAAAAATATTTCAGCTTGCATTTCCTGTCCATGTACTTAATATTATCTTTGCCTCGTAATCTCGTAAAGTTTCCATTTTTAGGTGTTTTGTAGATAGAATTCATAGTCAAATCCCAAATTTAAATTCAGAATTTTGTTCATTGATGAAGTATTTTTAATAAAGCCGGTTGTTGCTGCTTGCATTTTACAAAAAAAAACGAAGCACACCTTTAGGCTGATAAAATTAAATAAGCATACAGAACCGCCACCCCCTGATTTACCTAAAGTCTCCTTCTGCATGTCCCCGTCTCCCTTTTATCAACCTGCCACAGAGAAACAGACGGCAGCAGGAAACGTCAAAGGAAACCGAGAAAATTAGGAGTGATGGAGGAAATGCAAACTGGAGAGAGGAAGAAGGCGAGCCTAATAATCAGCTGGAGACAGGTAAGGCATGAAGCTGAGAAACAAGGAGACGCCAAACAAGAGGTGGAGGGAAAAGAGGAGGAATGAAGGGGAGAGAGAGAGAGAGACAAAAATCTTTTTTGAAGTCACACACATCCAGCCCTGATGGGCTGAACGCTGAGAAACATTTCTGTATTTCTTCAATTCTACCTGTCAATCTCGTCTGTTTTTGTCGGATAGCTCAGATGTAGGTGGTTTCCCACTTTGTCCACGCGATTGTCGCTGTCACAGCTTGATTCTTTGTGTGTGTGTGTGTGTGTGTGTGTGTGTGTGTGTGTGTGTCACTACTGGTGCCAGTTAAACAGCTTGAGGCACCCTGTCTTATAAAATAACAAGACTGTTAGTTCTGTGAACATTTATGAGTAAAACACCTTTTTTGTTGTTTTTCAAAATAAAAGAAAAAAACACCCTGCCAACATATATCAACACAACTTCTATCTATGAAGTTTTTAATTGTTTATCATAATTCATGTGTTACACTTGAGCTGACAAAGCTGTGTGCCTCAACAGCTGTTTGGAGGGTACACACCTGGAATTTCAACAAAGAAAGATGGCGCCTTTTGAGTTTTGTCAGAATCGGATCACTGACTTCTGAGATCTCCTGTTTGATTGTGAGACAGTTACAGCTGGATGCGTTCGGCACAGACGGGTGGAAACATGGGCGGATCGATGAATGAGGGGAATATTGGAAGGGAAAAGGGATAAGAGGCAGACTAGCAGAAACTCGCCACAGAAATGATGCTTTTATAAACTTCCAGTCACAGAAAGGCTTCAGTTCTTCAATAAAGTTGTTTTAAGTCTACTTTGAGTCACTTCTTGTTTGGTCAAAGCTTTTTTTTCCCCCAGATCTTTCAAACTGTTTTTTTTACCTTTCAAGATAAAAACTACAAAGTGCTTTATTATATAAAAGATATAACAAAATAAACAAAGAACCATATTAAAGTAATTCCAGCTTTACTCTGTGTTTAAGTCTGATTCACGCGTTTTTTCAATACATCTGCTGTGGTTTCTAGTATGAATAAATTTCTTGAGTTGTTCTCTGTGGGAAGAAAGCTCTGGCGCTCCTGTTTCAGGAAGTAGAAGTTAGCTGGAGGAGTCGAGGGTGGAAAATGGCAGAATTTGGAGCCTTACTCAGGCAGCAGTAGCTCTGCAATGTTTTTTCTCCACAAAAAACACAAGCCTGGAGGAGTTCTGCCATGTTGTGGAGTTCCTAATGCTAACGGTTAGCTTCTACTAGCAGAGACGTGCTCTGCTATCTCCTGGATGCTAAACCAACCAAAGCTTTCCCCGTTACGAGCCAAGATGGGTGAGTCCATGAAGCAGATTTACATCATGATGTAGATCTTTGTGTCAAGACACTTAACCCACCTTGCCTGCTGGTGGCGGAGGGACTGGTGGCGTCTGCGTTCGGCAGCCCTCACCACCACTCTCACACACACACACACACACACACACACACACACACACACACACACACACAAAGTAAAAAAATTGTATATAACCTTTTTACACTTTTGTGAAGTCAATAATTTTCTTCATCATGATGATTTTTCCCACGGTTTGGTCAATCTTCTGCATTGATCTTTGTCCTTGATGCTTAATCGCATTCACACGGAGATAAAAGTGGTAAAACTAAAACCTGCAAAAGGAATTTATTAGTTAGAGAAACCTCCTGGAAGCATTACTGTCTCTTCCTGTTTACCAGGGTCGGTGGATTACGCAGGGATGGAGTGTGTGTCTGACATTTTCTCACACACACAGAAAAAAAACTCTATCAGGAGAACTGGATTACACAGGGATAAGGACTGACTCTTGATATTGACCCACTGACTAAACACACACATGCACACATTCATCCAACCTGTTACCTGAACAAACACACACACACAAAGGAAGGTAATTTTGTACTTTTACACACGAGGGGTCAGAAAATGGTTTTAATATTGGGAAAATGCTTCCTAATCACTTGAATTCACAACATTTTCCAAACTTGAGGATTCAAACCCCAAGAATTAGCCGTGGTTGATATTTGTAAATCTTTGGACATCTCTGGTTGGAGTGCACAAACGCTATTGATTAAACTGGGGCACAAAGGCTTTCTTTTTCTTAGATTGGCAAAAAAATATGAAATTATGAATATTTTTCCCCGTCCCAAACCTTGAGAACACTTTCTTCATATCACAGGTTGACTTCACCCACAGTAGAGCAATGGTGGACAATGCTGGCTCTTTAGGGCCACTAACCTGAATGTTTTAGGGGGTTCTCTGCTCCAGCATCTGATTTAAAGGTTGAATGATATTTTCAGCATGGCCTTGACTATTGCAGAGGTGAGTTAGAGCAGAGAAAAACTATTGCCACATGAAACGGCTGAAAACAGATTTTTGTTCACAACAGAACAAGAAGACATAGATGGTTATGAATTTGCATATTCAGGTTTTTAGGATAAAATGTTGAGTAGCTAATTTAAAGGGATTCTATACAGTTTTGGCTTGCTTGTAGCACCCCATAGTGTCCGTTAGTGAAAACAAAACTGAAACTTATCTCCTTGCTGTGCGTTCGTCTTTTTAACACCTTAATCTAACTGCTGAAACGTCTCCTCAGCCTTCATTAGTGTCTACAGGAGCGGTTCATCACTAAATCAAACAAATCAGCTGTGTTCATGATCTAAAACATGCAGGAAACATGCTGGAAGCAGACTGCAGTGCCAGGTATGTCAGCTCTTTTTTTCTAAGTCCAACAGGAACCGGACCAGCGCTCTGAAGTTGCAAGTGCGTTATTCTGGCCACAGAGGGCGGTGGGGATCTGAGTGACATTTCATTAACCCTGTAAAGGGTCATTTTAGCAAATACTGGCTCAAGAACATGATTTAAAAATATGAAAAAGTTGTATACTATGGCTTTAACTAAATAAAGAAAATTGGAGCGTCACAGTGAAGCACCTGATCATTTTGGCATGCAGGAAGCATGTGTATATTCCCACTTTGCATAATTTTCTTCTAATCTGTCAATCTGCTACCCGAGCTTTGGTTTTGTGCCCAGATTCTTGTTGGCCTAAATGGAGAAAGTCTTGCTTTGTACGTTTCCATAATTGCCTCTTTTGTTTTTTTCCACCACCCAGAAAAACCACCTTAGCAGCTTGTTAAATAAGCAACACAAGAATATTCAAGAAAAATTTAAACTTTTATGTAAAGCACCAAAACAAAACCCTGTACATTTCTACAGAGGCGTTTAACCTTTTTATGATTTCTCCATCGCTGCACTTCATTTACTGTTGTGTTTACACGTCCTCGAAGCTGCATTGAGCTGAAAAAGTAAATATCTGGAGTCTAAATATGGGAAACATAATTATCTAAGTTTTAATGTGGGAAGATCCTCACCTTGGATGGTGGATCAATTTCATCTTCATGTGAGTTTTAAAGAGAGCCTAAGAACCGAACCTGAAAGCCTGAAAGAGTTTTGCATCTTAATTAGTCTCATCAGGGAGCATTCCTGGATAAACAGCATTCACGAACTTTTCTTATCTTGGTTGATTTTCTTTATATATGTATATATATATATATATATATATATATATATTAGTCTATGTCTACCTATACGGACATGAGCAATCTACCTCACACACGTTTGGCTCTTTTGTCTGACGTCCTGCTATGAATTTATCCTTACCCTTCACCGACTGGGACTTCACTTCAGGCTATTCGCTCCACACAGTCTCCAAAACCTGGGCACAGAAACGGTTTTAATTGGACCAGAAATAGCCACGGGGACTAGGTGGGATCTAGAAGGGCAAGGAAGGGAGGAGGGGCACTAACAAGAGCCTTAGGAGAAGGTTTATGGTTTTTACAGGATTTTAATGTCTGACGCTGATAGTCTTGTGCCTGAGGGAGAGAACGGGCCCTGTCTGTCTTTCTCTCCCTTCACTTCTCTGAAATATTTGTGTTTTTAGTGGAATTATTAATAAAATAGAGCCATCCAAAACACTTATTGTTAGAAAAATCTGAAGAGGATTTCTCTTTTTAAGCACATTTCTCATAAACTGTACTTCCGAGGGCACAGAGAACCAATTAAAATAATTAATCTGACCTTGTTTGCAGTTTTTATTTCTTCAGGTCTCGTTCTCTCTGGATCATAAAGAGCGCTGCTTGTATGACATGAAAAATTCAGGGGACAGAATCAGCTGTTTTTGGATTTTATTTCACTTATTTCAACTACACCACAGAGCGATTCCACCGTTTCCATCCTGCTTGGTGGTTTCTGTCTTTAACTCGTAGCACAGTTTAATGTTCTGTAGATAACAGATAGCTCAGGGTTTAAATTTACACACAGCCACTGAAAACTACAGAGCCGAGGCGTCAGAGTTCTGCTTGCTTTGCACTAACTCTGCAGGGTTTTAGGTCCTTTTGCATTTTGTTTACACTTATGGTAACATTTTTATTCTACATCCTCTGTAGAAGTTTTTGTGAGACACTGCTAAGGCTTGCACAGCTAAAATTTGTTATACAACTGACTGATTCTACTATTCTCTTCTAGGTTCACTGAAACAGATGGATGCTGATATTCTACCTGCAGCCAAGAGACGGTACTGCCAAAATGTGTCAAATATGTCGTTATTCTGCCCATGTCACCTCAGTTTACATGCATGAGTGTTTTTGCAGCTACAAGCAAAAATAATGGATGACAAAATATGTAGAAAAAGTTCTGTACTTCATTTACACAAAGACTGCTGCAGGAATTTGCTCGATACCATAAATGCAACAAATATAGAAATGCATAGTTCTGGTTGTAGAAGATTTAACCATGATAGAACTAATTAATTCAAAGTATTTCTAGCACTCTGCATTTGTGGCATTGCCACTGAAGCTTAAGAGTTGGGTCATAACCCAAATTGTCAGCCTAGAGTTGTTATATAAATTAGGATGTACATCTTTTGTTGTGCCAGGACAATATAAGATTAACACAAACATTCTTTTCTACAGTTTCAACAATGAAATATGTAAAAATACATCTGTACAAACACACATCTGAGCAGAATCAGATTAAACAAACTTAAAACTTGAAGTTTATATCTAACTTGTTTGAAATTTTGCTTAGCCTGTTAAGATTCTAGGATCTTTAACTCTTGAACAGGATTGGTACTTTCCTCGGAGACCTTTAGTGGTGGATCTGTGTACCACCAGTGACAACAGCCATTTTTCCATGTTATGAGCACGTCCTAAAATTACAAAACCAACTTTAATCTAAGATTATATAAACGTAACCTTAACATAATTCAACTGGCCTAAATGCAACATGATCCTTTTTCGTTCATTTTTATTTTTTTAACATAAGACAACAAAAGCTTAAATACAATAATAATTTGGACATAAAAAAATAATAAACATAATAATAAATGTACTAAACAAACCAAGAAAGAAGGAAAAGTCTTTGCTCAAAGGGAGTGGGAAGAAGCTAATGCAACACGATCCTTTAGGATATCTTTTCTAATTCTTTGTGCTAATTTCATTTGTTTTAAAATAAGTTTCAAAAAGACGACAAATCCAATTTTATTTTCAATATTTGATTATCTCATCAGTAAACATCAGCTGTTTGTATTTGGCTACTAACTTTCTAAGGACAAATAATAATTATCATCATCATCATTATTGTTATTATTATTATTATTATTCTATTGCATTTTTAATCTTCTAGTTTTAGGTTCTCTCCAGTTGTTTTTTTAAGAAGTAAGTAAAAAAAATGCTATTTTCTTTTCTTTTGTCTGTTCTTTTTAATCTCATCTCTGTTGGTTTTCTCCTGCCCTGTCACACCTGGTCTTCGTTTGCTGATTGTTCCTCACCTGTCATCAGTTCCCTTTGTTCGTTTGTTTCTGTCTGTCCTGTTCTGGATTTATTACTTTATTATTAGTTTCTTGGAGTTTTTGTTTGGACTTCTCTGCCTGTTCAGCAGTTTTCTTCCTCGGTGAGTTCAATGAAATCATTTATCTGACTCATGTTTACCACCTCTTGGTTCCTCTCTGTGGTTAAGTCTTACGTTGCCCTTCAGGCCAACTCAAGTCTCTCTCTCTTGGTCTCTTTTTAATATAAGCTGAGCTTCCAGATTAAACGCTCATGTTTTACAAATGTTACCTTGTTTCTGAAAACCCCTGACTAAAAAAGCTAAATCTCAGTTTGATCATTTTCAGATTAATTCACCAAATCTTTGTCTTGACTGAGCAACTGACTAAATAATCAGCTGAGTAACGAGCTGATGAAATGATCCTGCTGTCAATTTATCCAATCACATCTCATCAGCTCATTAATCAGCTAAATTGTTTTCTGCTCCAAACAAGCTCTGAAACTACATGCATCTAATTAGAGGCACAAATGCTTCCTGAAGTCTCTTAACTAAGATTGATGAACATCTCATCTCTCAGTACATGAAGTCTGGCTGGATGTCTCTCTGTGTATTTCTGTTTTCTGAGCAAAGGAAAAGCATTTTGTCTTAAAACAATCCAAAATGTTGCTTCAAAACTGAAACCAGACTGCAGCTTTGTGCGTGTGTGTTTTGTTGAAGCTTAACCTTTTGTCTTTAGCCGTGCTGATTTCCTGCTAAACTCTCAAACACAAGTACCATCGGTGTCCCTGTGGTACTTGTACAACAAGTACGCTTTCACTGACGCACACCAGCCAAAATGACCCGTCTCATGAGCGTACGTTTCCTGTGGAGTGGGATTACACAAGGTAGCAACCATACGTCCATACAAACCTCTCCATCTCCCTCACACACACACACATTAGCTTACACTGAATATTCATTACAAGCTGTTGAATGTGTTTGTGTGTGTGTGTGTGTGTGTGTGTGTGAGAGAGAGAGAGAGAAATGAATGATCTGGTAAAGCCTTACTTTCTAGTAACCCAATACCCCCCCCCCACACACACACACACACTCATGCATAGCAAAGACAGGATACTTCGTGTATCCTTTATTCTTTAAAAAGGAAAAAGATCTTCTGTCCTGAGTTTTTTTTGTCTTGCTGCTCTTCTGCTTTCTAACTCTAGAGTTACTTGTGGAGTACCACAGGGTTCAGTACTTGGACCAATTCTTTTCACTATATATATGCTTCCAATTGGTAAAATCATTAGACAACATGGGATAAACTTCCACTGTTATGCTGATGATACTCAGTTATATTTATCCATAAACCCTGATGAACCTAATCAGTTAGGTAGATTACAGGCTTGTCTTGAAGACATAAAAATCTGGATGACTCTAAACTTTCTGCTGTTAAATCCAGACAAGACTGAAGTTATCATCTTTGGACCAGAACCTCAGAAAAGGAAACTGCTTAGTCAATCACCTAATCTAAACGGTATTAAATTAGCCTCCGAGAACAAAGTAAAGAACCTCGGTGTAATCTTTGACCAGGACATGTCATTCAAATCCCACGTTAAACAGGTTTGTAGGATTTCCTTTTTCCACCTTCGGAATATTGCTAAGATTAGAAGCATCCTTTCCAGGAGTGATGCTGAAAAACTGGTTCATGCATTCATTACCTCAAGGTTGGATTACTGCAATTCATTACTATCAGGAGGTCCACAGAATGTAGTCAAAAGTCTTCAGCTGGTCCAAAATGCTGCAGCTAGAGTTCTGATGAGAATTAAAAAGAGAGACCACATCTCTCCTGTTTTAGCTTCCCTACATTGGCTGCCTGTTAAATTCAGAATAGATTTTAAGATCCTCCTTCTCACATATAAAGCTCTTAATAATCAAGCTCCATCATACATCAGTGATCTGATTGTTCCATATGTTCCTAACAGAGCACTTCGCTCTCAGACTGCAGGTTTACTGGTGGTTCCTAGAATATCTAAAAGTAGGATGGGAGGCAGATCTTTTAGCTATCAGGCTCCTCTACTGTGGAACCAGCTCCCAGCATTAGTGCGTGAGGCAGACACCTTGTCTACTTTTAAGACTAGGCTCAAAACTTTTCTATTTGATAGGGCTTATGGTTAAATTCTGATGTTAGCCCAGGTTTAGACGAGTGGGGAGCAGAGGGAGGTGGAGTGTACAGAGGGGACTACTGTCGTTAAAGACTTCTCCCTGGCCCTGCCTCCCACATGCCTCCATCTAAAAGGCTAGGTTATCCTGAGTTATCTCTGTAGTTATGCTGCTATAGGCTTAGACTGCTGGAGGACATACTGACCACTTTCCACACTCTGCTACTCTCTTCTACCACCACTCTCTAACTGCATTATTTCCTGTTATTCCAGCTGTTAACTTTATTTTCTCTCTAAGTGTTTTTCTCCCCAGAAGAAGCTACACTGGCGTTCTGCTGAGCTGTGGTGGCCTCATGGAGGGGGCCATCGGCTGGCACACTGCTGCCAACCACCTAACATTCTCCCTTTCCTGATATTACATCTTACTTTCTTTAACATAGAATGTGCTACTATTAGTTCACCTATTGAATTAATTATAGATTCACTCAGATAAAGACAATAAAGTTTCTCTTACTCTTACTAAATAGAACTTCTACTAAGAAATCACAGTGTAGCCATAGAAACACTACTTGATATATGTGGTGTGTGTGTGTGTGTGTGTGTGTGTGTGTGTGTGTGTGTGTGTGTGTGTGGGTGCGGGGTGTGCCTGTGCCTGCTCTGTCTTCTCAACCCCCAGTGAGCCGTAGCGGATGGCTGCTCATACTGAGCCAGGATCCTCTGGAGGTTTCTTCCTGTTAAAAGGGAGTTTTCCTTCCCACTGTCGCTAAATGCTTGCTTAGTATGAGGATTGTACCAACACAATGACACTAGTCAGTGTCTTGATGCAATCTGCTGGGTCCCTTATATAGGAAACTTTTTTACTGATTGGCTTATGAACTGAACTGTATTGGAATGTTTACTTTGTGAAGTGCCTTGAGACGACTCTTGTCGTGATCTGGCGCTATATAAATAAACTGAATTGAATTGAATTGAATTAACCAAAACGTGAATCCTTTGCGGCTGACTTGTGTGTGTGTGTGAGGAAATGAGAAACCAACCGCTGCGTGTTTGACATTTCAGATGTTGCATATCACCGAGTACGTATGCGAGTGTGTGTTTCTGACTGTTTATGTGTGTCACGATAAGACGGTCCAGTTGGCTTCAGCTGGCAGGGTGCCTGCTGCAGCTGTAGCGGTTTAAAGGCTCTTACCGGAGAATTAGCAGCTCGCTTTGAGCTGGGCTAGCAGCCGTGTCAGCGGCAATCAGAAACAATAACTAAAGAATTTGTGAAGTTTACTAAGGCTAACTCATGTGATTTAACAGAAAAGAATAATGAATGTAATTGTTTTAATCTATTACTAAAGTTCAAACTAAAGTTGCACTATTAAAAATAAAGGTAACCAGAAAGGATCCTTGTGGGATGCCAGAAAAGAACAGATTTTTACTGTTGGGTAAATTTAAATAAAGTATACATTATTAAGCATGAATACTGCTTAATATTAATGTTAATAAGTAATGCAAAGGTAAAGTAAAGGCTCAGCCAGGCGGGGCGCTGTCCAGGGTGCTGAAAGTAAGGAACAGTAAGTGGCACTGGCCACGGTAAAGGGACTGGAACCTGACGGTCATAACACATTAATAAGCATTATTAATGCTTATTAATGCACTAAGCAACGTTAATGAAGGGACCCTTATTGTAAAGTGTTACCATGGAAATTACATGAGCCAGACAGGAAGTGAGATGTGTTTCAGTGAGGTGCATCTGGATATTTCCAAATAAAACCTGTCTTGTTATTTTTGCCCGTTTTTGTTTTATTATCAGTGACAAGGATATCAGTTCACACAGGTGTGTCATTGTGTCAAATCTCTAATCATTTGGTGCTCCTGTGGTCTGAGGTATCCGGATATATTTAGAACACAAACTGTCACTTATTTTAGCAGCATGACAATATGGCGTGATGGTGTCATTAATATGCAAATTGGCGCATGTCTTCTGGTGACATTTAGCAACTTTCTGGGTCAACTTCAGCTACTTTCTTTTGAAGATGGTTTGCAACACTCCAAACATCTATAGATATGGTATCACTGCTATAAAACTGACATGTGATCATTCTGATTTCATATATTTTTAGGAGGGGAGATTAAAATAGTTTTAAGATGTTTAATAATCGTTCCCTGAGTGACTTAAGGCAGCACAGCTAGCAGCTCTGTGAATTTGCAGCAAAAAGATTGTAAGTTCAAAACCCCATTGCAGTCTTTGTGCTGAATTTGCATTTTCTACTCTAAGTTTGCTCCCAAAGCATACGTCTCAGGTTACTTGAGAGCGTTGTTACGTATTATGTTGCTTTGCATAAAAGTGTTTACAAAAAAACACATCTGAGATTTTATCTACTTCTGAAGATTTGCATGGTTCCCCTGACTGGTTCTTTACACTGCATTTCGAGAAGTTTATTTCTGCACACTTGGTCTGACACCAGCAGTCGTGGAGCCTCTGTGCTACATTAGACCAATAGAAGTGCCTCCACTGATCCAGCTGGCTTTGCTGGAAAAGCTTTGGTTTTGCAGTGCTGTTGTTTTGTGGCCAAAATGTGTCCGGATTTTTATTTGGACCGGACAAAAGGGTTGCATTGTTTAAAAATGACCATACTAGGTCTACTTTTACAACATAAAGAAAATAAATGATTGAAAACAAAGTTTTAGTCATTTGTTGCATCAGGAAACAGTTTCTGGTCGGTGTTTCATGTGTATCTAAATGCCTCTGTGTGTGTGCATGCCTATGTGTGGGTGAAGCTGAACAAATAACGCTAGTTTCCCCTTTGATTGTGTTCACAGTGTCAAGCACTCAGTCTGTAATTAGCACACAGACGACCATCTGTCCAAACAGCCAGCGCTAAACAATTCCTGTCCTGCTTGCTTTTGCCGCTATCGCAGCATCCACCCATCGCTAACTCTCTCTTATTTGCTGGCTCTCTCCTCCATCTGCCTGTCTCCCTCTATGCCGTCATTTCACCGACTCCTCGTCCTTTTACTTTGTTGTTGTTTGCTCACTTCCTGACTCCATCTGTCTGTCTGCTTGTAATCATTTTCCATCTTTCTCTGGAGAGAGACAACTTGATCATGCTTGTTTTGTTCAGGTAGCTCCCAATCAACAGAATGATTTCTTATAAAAAATAATAAAAATGCAGAATTTGTTTTGTGGTTTTTCATAATACACAGAGCAAAAAGAGGTTGTTTTTACCTATGCTGACATGTTTCGTTGCCGAAACATTACCATCACAGGCTGACCACTTTTGAATGACCTAAAGGCTCCCTGATGCCGCCTCAGCTTTGTGACGAAATGGCACAATTGTTTTTCCAAACAGGCTAATGGGTCCCTGACTTAAAGCCACTCAGACCCATCACTGGTGCAGCAAGTCCTGGGTTCCTCTTGGTGCATGATCATACTCAGCCTCATGTGGCAAGAGTATTTAGGCAGTTTCTTGAAGATAAGTTATTGATACCACTCACTGGCCCCTACACCTCAAACATCTCTAGGTCCATCTGATGCTTCCAGGTTGCACCAAACTCTTCAAGAGAAACCCCATTGGTCCATCAGCTCATAAGGAGAATGCTCTGATGTTTTCAGTCATGCATTCATGTGCGTACAAACTTCTGAGGACTGGCCTGCTGCAGCAGATTTTTCTGTTTCAAAGACCTCTGTAGGTCTATAACTGTAATTTCCATCAAATGTTGTGGCTGTCTCTTGCTCCTGACACATTACCCCTTACATATCAGTATGAAGATCCAGCATGAATTTGGACTACCTGTAAGATGATTCACATGCATGGGGAGAAGAGTCTAGCTCCACACAGAGAAGTCCACATTGATCTTAGCTCTTCCTGCTGTCATGTGACCGTGCTGACTACTTTACCGCTGTGCAGCCATGTTCCACTGATCTGTGGGTTAGTTGTGATCTGAGTCACCAAGTGTTGAAGTTTGCTGTGAACCTGAGGTCCTGCTCTGAATGGTGGATGGTGATCCATACCAGACAAAAAGGAGAACCAAACAGCCTAGCCTTCATTTATGTACATGTCTGAAAGGGATTTGGCATTAGGAATGGAAAACTTTTAACTAAGTGAAAAGAGAACCTGCTAATGCAGGATTTTGGTTTTTAACAAGAAGCTAAAGATAGCCTGCTTGATATTTTTAAACAGACATCATCAGCATGTTGCTCCTCAGGACTTACTGCACAATTGGATAGATCTGTTTTTAATGCATCTTTTTTCAGTTCTGGATTTTTTTTTTCTCAAAGCATTTATGACTGTAGCCCCAAGTGATTGGCTGAATTTGCTTTATATATATATAATCAAAGTGGTAAATGAAGGCAAAAAAGAAGAATAAGAGTAAAGTTCCTACATGAATATTAAATGCAGGAGAAAGATTTTCTTTAAACAATAATAATTCGTTCTTTGAGCCTCTATGAAACATGTGAAACTTTGTTGGGCCCAGGAGCCCTGATATACAGCTAAACACAACCCCATAATAAAGCATCACCAGCTTCTTCATAGCTTGGTAGGCTTTTGTAGCCCTTGTATAAATCTGTTTTATCCATATCAGTGAACAAAATGAACTAATTAGCCCATTACCTGTTGCACCTTCTTATAAAGTTGTATAAAAACAAGACAAAAATAAATCCCTTTTAACAGCATCCTCTTCTGAGTTTTAAACTACCTTATAGTGAGTTTTAATTCAGTGTTTTCTTCTGAGCTGCAGCTTCCTTGTTTCAGTTTACTGTTCACATTATCACAACATTTTTTTTTCGTCCCCAATAGACGGCGTTTTCACCAAAAACCTGCTGCACCCTACCTGTTCACTAAAGGGCAGACAGACTGAGTTAGCAACCAGCTGGCAAACACAGTGGAGCATTTGGCAGCTAAAGAGCCAGATATGTTTCCTAGTGATTAGCAGAGACAAACAGAAACGTGGCTCAAAATGAATATTAATGTGTTGTCATGATGGGTAAACACAAAACTGTTTGCTAACTAAAGCACCACTCAAGAGATAAAATGTGTTTTCTTTACTTCAGAGAAGACTAGAATGAATTTGAAAACAACTGACGGTATGCTCTGCAGTTATCAAGGCAAAGCAGGACTTGAAAGTAATTTGTTTTGAAATATGTTCTTTTAAAGGAACTCGATGCATGTTGTACTAGTAATAATATAAATTATAGAAAGAGTGGATCTCAAGGAATAGCCATGGAGGAGGGGGTTTGGGAATCTTTCTGCAGATGATGTGGTTCTGTTGACATCTTCAGACTCTGACAAACAATTTGGCTCTTTCACATCTAAGACCACTGTTTTTGACCTGAAAGGTTTCAGTGCTTACTTTGGATTGGATGTGGAGAACCTGAAGGATTACACAGTGAGTTGATGAAATGATTAAATAAGAGATGGAGTGATGGATCGGTACAACATCTTCATAAGAAATCTTAGAGCAGCTGCTTCTTCTCATTGCAAGCAGTGCGTGCAGCAAGCTTGCTATGGGGGCCTCCACCCCCTTGCTTGGGGCCCCATGTGGGGGTTGAGTATGGTCTCTGGACAGCAGTCAGGAGGGGGATGTCCCCATTGAGGAGTGTGAGATGATCAATATTTTTATCACTGTCTGATTTCAGAGTTTGTCAGACCTCTGGGGCCCCCTTGTGGTCTGGAGGACCCAAGCAATTGTCTGCCTTGCCTGTTGGCACGCAGCACCTCTGATTGCAAAAAGCCAGTTGAGGTGGTTCATGCATCTGAGGTCTCCTGGTTGACTTACTTTTGGGGGGTTTTCAAGCACATCCCATTAGGAAGAGACCCAGAGCTCACTGGAGGGATTTTGTATCCTCTGTAGCCTCAGAACATCTGGGATTCCCCTGGAGGAGCTGGATAATGTCTCTAGGAGGAGGAATGTGAGCTGCCTTGTGGACTGGTTACCTCCATAATCTGACATTGAATAAGTGGTGAAAAATGGATAGAGAGATAGAAAGATGCTTGGGTTTAATTATTTATTTTAAGTTGAAGTCAGTTTTAGCTAAATGTTTTTCACTATTTTGTGAACCTTACAGTTGTGTAGAACATTAAACTGCATCTGTTGGGCTATTTTCAACAGTAAGACAACATTTCATTATTGAGAAGTCTTTTCATTTAAATGCATAAAATATAAACTCAATCACTGTTAAAGCAAAGAAAATATATTTAGAAGAATGTTGCTGCTATTTTTGTTTTGCATCACAGAAAAGAACACGAGCACACACCAACGGCCACGCTCGCTCACAGGGGAAATGATCCAATATGACAATATCCTTAATTCAAAGTGTTGGGTCCAAATTGTCTTGGCCATGTGCGTGCGTGTGTGTGTGTGTGTGTGTTCCTGTGGGAGACAATCAGAGGGAAATGAGTGTAATTAAGTTGCCAGTTGTGGTGTGCTTCTGTTGAGAATTAATACTTGCTGGCTGTGTGTGTGTGTGTGTGTGTGTGTGTGAAAACTGATTAGCATCTTCCTGATGACTCACCTCCCACCCGTTCTCAGGTGGCAAACATCGGGGCCTCCTGGGTAATCTGCCCAGCAAATTGGATGTTTGTTTGAATTGCTATCCAGCTTAGGTGTGTGTGTGTGTGTGTGTGTGTTTTCTTGTTCAGATGACTGAAAGCTATCCGAGTGAATGCATACACCTATGATATGTAGAAGTATGTGATTTATTCTTCTCAGAAACCTTGTCCCTTCTCTTTTTTATCTTTGAAAAATGTTTCCATACTTTAAAGGAACACTTTGCAGTTTTGGCTTGTTTTTAGCGCCCCATAGTGTTTGTTAGCGAAAGTAAAACTTATCTCCTCACTGTGCGTTGGTCTTTTTAACACCTTAATCTAACAGCTGAAACGTCTCCTCAGCCTTCATTAGTGTCTACAGGAACGGTTCATCACTATATCAAACAAATCAGCTGTGTTCATGATCTAAAACATGCAGGAAACATGCTGGAAGCAGACTGCAGCACCAGGCATGTCAGCTCCACTTCCAGCAGGGAGCCGCCCACCACTGTGAAGTTGTAAGTGCGGTATTCTGGCCACAGAGGGCGGTGGGGGTCTGAGTGACATTTCATTAACCCTGTAAAGGGTCATTTTAGCACATACAGGCTCAAGAAAATGATTTAAAAATATGAAAAAGTTGCATAGTATGGCTTTAATACTGTTGCAGTGCGGATCAGCAACCAATACTAAAGTCTTATTAATGAAAAATGGAACAAATTCATAATTGTTTTACAGAACCAGATACAGAAAGGAAAATGGAGGTTGAGAAATTTCATATGCACAATTTGTTTGATTTTTCTTGATAAACACATTTTTTGCCAAAATATACAATTTTGTAATGTATTGGCAACTCTGATTATGAACACATTTGTCGTGAAAAGCACCTCTTAAGTCGTGCACATGTAGCTCTGCATCTCTTTGGTTCAGTCAGCCTGATGTCAAACTCTAAAAGCAAATGCAAAAAGGAAACCAGTGAACTGTACAGGCATTCAGGTCTTAAGGGTGGCCTGGTGGTTCTGAGACCTCTGTTTGAAAAGGTGGGAGAAGCTGGCGGTGACAGATCTATTCACCCGCCCATCATGAGACATTTTAATAGCTCTGCATACCTGTGTAGCGCTCCCATACGCGTCTTTACCCCGTTAGACCTCAACACGATGCCGTATGAGTGGTTAGCCTTACTAACTCATACTGAGAAGGGTGACATGATTATTATGTATCAGGAGCCGTTTGTGTGCTTTATAAAACAAAATCATCCCTAATAAGCCTGATGTGTTTGTATTATGATGAAATGGAGATTGTTTTATAAATTTTAGACCTATTCTGGGTGATGATGGCAGAGGAGCTAAGTGCCCACCCTGTAGGTTGCAGGTTCGAGCCCTGCTCAGTCTGTCGTTGTGTCCTTGGGCATGACACTTAACCCGCATTGCCTGCTGGTGGTGGTCAGAGGGACTGGTGGCGCCAGTGTATGGCAGCCTCGCCTCTGTCAGTGCGTTCCAGGACAGCTGTAGCTAAGATGTAGCTCATCACCACCAGGGTGTGTGAATGGGTGAATGACTGATTGTGTTGTAAAGTGCCTTGGGGGGTTCTAGGACTCAAATGTCAAATACAGGTCATTTACCATTCAGTACTGATAAAATAATTACTGATCAATGTTGATATCCTGCACCATTATCGGATTATTTTAAAAGGCAAAAGGGAACCAGGGATACAAGATCGACCTCACGGGGAGACTGCCAGGTTCAATTTAGGAAAACAACATTTGCACAGAACACCTTATCAATTAAGGGATGCAGTGAGTGGAATAAACTGCCAGTTTATATTAGAGACAGCCCCTCCTTCCACTCTTTTAAAACTCACCTGAAATTATGGTTGGTCCGTAGTTGTCAATGCAAACACTAATCATCTGGTTCTATTGATACTCATTATTTTACTGTTGTTTATTATTGTAATATATGGATTTGCCTCATGTCAGATTTTTAATTATTGCTTAACATGTAAGGGGCAGATAAGGAGTTTTTTAGAACTGAGTTATTTTCATTTTTATATTTTGGTTGTCATTGTCCTTATTTTTATCTGTATGTTTTACCTTTTTATTAACTATATTGTTTGTATTTTGTGTACATGGGACAACAGATGGAAACTAGCTTTTGCTAACTCTGGTATATTTACGTTTTGTACGTTCATTAATATGCATTGTCCCATTCAAATAAATAAAGCAAAAAAAAAAAAAAAATATATATATATATATATATATATATATATATATATAATTAGATGATATCATTGATCGTAATAATCTGCATTTTACAATTTTTTTATTTATATATTGTATGGATTTTAAAATACTTTTTAAAAATGAGTTTACAGAACATTAGACTCACTTTTTCCCACACCTTCAGAGATTAGAACCATTTTTCTCTTTTCAGCAGTCACCCTTTCCCTCCCCTCTCTCCACCTTTCAGTCTCCCTCCTACCACCCTTTCCGGTGTTTCTTGAGCTTTCCCGTTCCCTCCCTCTCCTCTACTCCCACTTACTCCCTACCCTCCTTTCCATCCACCTTCTCATGTGCGCCAATCTTCTCTCCCAGTAATTGATAGTCTCTTGTGCAGTTATTTCATCCAAAGGGCCCTGTAAACAAAATCGTCTCTGACAGAACCAATATGGAAATCTTAGCCAGTGGGGCCACGAGTTATGGCCCACTGTGTGTGTGTGTGTGTGCACAGAAATGTATGGGTGTGTGTCTCTATGACTCGCCACTGAGACTGAAGAGTGGCCCTCAGTTCTGCGTAATAAACTCGAGTGCGGCTGGTCATTAAGCGGGATGCGAGTGTGTGGCTTTGTGAGTGTGATGGGGAGGGGTCAAGGCCAAATTGACATAAAATGGTCTAAATTAGCCCCACTTGTCTCCATTGATTTACGGCGGGTGAGTAAATTGCATCTGTAGCAGGAGAGGAGAAGCGAAGGAGCTTGAGGTTTCTCTGTAATTGATCTCCGTTCGTATTTGTGGTGACAGAAACCGTGCAGGAGACACGAGAGCTACAAGCTGTCATCATGACAGCAACACTCACCTTTGACCTTTGGCATGTTGCACACAGATGCTCGGTAACTCTTCACGTGTTTATGTAATGAATCTTGGTATTTGTGGGTGTGTGATCGCCAAAGAGTTGGAAATAAAGCTGAAATCACACAGATCTACGTCACACTAAATTATCAGTCATGGACTCACCCATCTTGGCTTGTGGCTACAGAAGGCTGTTTTTGGTTGTTTTATCATCAAGGAGAGAGCAGAATGTGTCTCGGCTAGTAGAAGCTAACCGTTAGCATTAGCAACTCCACAACGTGGCGGAACACATTCAGGCTTGTGTTATTTGTGGAGATAAAACATCAGCGAACGAAGGCAGCAGAAGAGTCTTGTTGCTGTCAGCCAGTCAGAGGTGAGATAATTGCACATCATGAATATTAATGAGTAAAACTCGTAAGCCTGCCATTTTCCACGCCCCTACTCCACCGACAAACCTCTACTTCCTGAAACAGAAGGGCCTGAGTTTTTTACAGTAGAGAACGATTTGCAAAGCATTCATTAATATTGGAGACCATCCATCCATCCATTTTCATCCACTTATCCGGAGTCGGGTCGTGGGGGCAGCAGCTTAAGGAGGGAGGCCCAGACTTCCCTCTCCCCAGCCACTTGGGCCAGCTCCTCCGGGGGAATCCCAAGGCGTTCCCTGGCCAGCCGAGAGGTATAGTCCCTCCAGCGTGTCCTGGGTCTTCCTTTGGGTCTCTTCCCGGTTGGACGTGCCCAGAAAACCTCACCAGGGAGGCGTCCAGGAGGCATCCTAACCAGATGCCCGAGCCACCTCAACTGGCTCCTCTCGATGTGGAGGAGCAGCGGGTCTACTCCGAGCCCCTCCCGGATGACCGAGCTTCTCACCCTATCTCTAAAGGAGAGCCCAGACACCCTGCGGAGAAAACTCATTTTGGCCGCTTGTCTCCGCGATCTCGTTCTTTCAGTCACTACCCAAAGCTCGTGACCATAGGTGAGGGTAGGAACGTAGATCGACCGGTAAATCGAGAGCTCTCTCTTCACCACGACAGACCGGTACAACGCCCCCATCACTGCAGACGCAGCACCAATCCGCCTGTTGATCTCACGCTCCACCCTTCCCTCACTCGTGAACAAGACCCCAAGATACTTGAACTCCTCCACTTGGGGCAGGACCTCGCCCCTGACCTGGAGAAGGCATTCTACCCTTTTCCGTCTCAAGACCATGGTCTCGGATTTAGAGAAGCTGATTCTCATCCCAGCTGCTTCACACTCGGCTGTGAACTGCTCCAGCGAAAGCCGGAGATCACGTTCTGATGAAGGCAACAGGACATCATCATCTGCAAAAAGCAGAGACCTGATCCTTAGGCCACCAAAACGTATCCCCTCACCACCTTGGCTGCACCTAGAAATTCTGTCCATAAAAGTTATGAACAGAATCGGTGACAAAGGACAGCCTTGGCGGAGTCCAACTCTCACCGGAAACGAGTCCGACTTACTGCCGGCAATGCGGACCAAGCGAGGCAAGGGGACCACCACCCCGGTCTGCCAGTCCAGTGGAACTGCCCCCGATGTCCACGCGATATTGCAGAGCCGCGTCAACCAACACAGCCCCACAACATCCAGAGCCTTAAAGGGGTCATCACCTGAAATCTTCACTTTTCCACTTAAAAACATGTCTATAATGGCTTCCTAATGATTTTTCACTGGCTGAGAAGCCGATATTTAACATTGACGCGTTTGTTTAATCTTGCCTTCTTAAACCAGCTCACACGCACCCCACGAGCACGCGCACTCCAACACCAGAACTTGAGTTCTGGCCCTTTATGTCGGCACAACGGCCTAATATAAACAAATATGAACCACAACAAGCACAACAAAGCTCATTTCATAACGTGAAATGCATAAATTTTGTCTTGCCATTGACGACTCGTGTTATAATCCGTGTTACGGGAGACAAAACTCCGATCGGTGTGTGTATTCCAGCTTCACAACAGCATAAGAGCCGATGCCTGGATGAGCTTGCTTCTCTCCCAACTCAACAACAAAGGAGGACGCATTTACACACGAGGCGAGGCCCGGGCTTGTAAATACACGGTTAGATCTCGTAGGTCACTGCCAGGTCGGGTTCAGTTATAACTTTTGTTGTTTTGGAGCGAGACGCTGAAGCCGCGTCCTGCTTCCTGCTTCCTTCCACCAATGAACGCGCTCCTCAGTTCCGCGCACATCCGAGACAGCCAAAATATCGCGTGTGATCTCGCGAGAAAATATTCCCTTCACAATAAAGGATTAAACAATCACATTTTTTATTTATGTTTCCAATACAATTTAGTTTAACCCTAACCCTAACCCTTAAAAGACTATAATAGGATGTAGATATCCACGGTATTATAGGTGCTGACCCCTTTAAGGAAATCCGGGTGGATCTCATCCACCCCCAGAGCCTTTCCACTGAGGAGTTTTTTTGACCACCTCAGTGACCTCGGCTCCAGAGATTGGAGAGCCCAACCCAAAGTCCCCAGACTCTGCTTCCACCCTGGAAGACGTGCCGGTGGGATTGAGGAGGTCTTCGAATTACTCGATTCACAACGTCCCGAGTCGAGGTCAGCAGCACACCCTCCCCACTGTAAACAGTGTTGGTAGTGCACTGCTTTCCCCTCCTGAGGCGCCGGATGGTGGACCAGAATGTCTTCGAAGCCGTACGGAAGTCTTGTTCCATGGTCTCACCGAACTCCTCCCATGCCCGGGTTTTTGCCTCCGCGACCACCCGAGCCGCATTCCGCTTGGACTGCCGGTACCTATCAGCTGCCTCCGGAGTCCCACAGGCCAAAAAGACCTGATAGGAATCTTTCTTCAGCTTGACAGCATCCCTAACCACTGGTGTCCACCAGCGGGTTCGGGGATTGCCGCCACGACAGGCACCGGCCACCCTGCGGCCACAGCTGCGGTCAGCTGCCTCGACAATGGAGTCACGGAACATGGTCCATTCGGACTCAATGTCCCCCGCCTACCCCGGGACGTGTTCAAAGTTCTGTCGGAGGTGGGAATTGAAGCTCCTTCTGACAGGAGACTTTGCCAGACGTTCCCAGCAGACCCTCACAACACGTTTGGGTCTGCCAGGTCTGACCGGCATCTTCCCCCACCATCGAAGCCAACTCACCACCAGGTAGTGGTCAGTTGACAGCTCCGCCCCTCTCTTCACCCGAGTGTCCAAGACATGCGGCCGCAGATCAGATGAAACGACAACAAAATCGATCATCGACCTGCGGCCTAAGGTGTTCTGGTGCCAAGAGCACATATGGACACCTTTATGCTTGAACATGGTGTTCGTTATGGGCAATCCATGACGAGCACAGAAATCCAATAACAGAACACCACTCGGGTTCAGATCAGGGGGGCCATTCCTCTCAACCACACCTCTCCAGGTCTCACTGTCATTGCCCACGTGAGCATTGAAGTCCCCCAGCAGAACGAGGGAGTCACCCGAAGGAGCGCTTTCCAGTACCCCCTCCAGGGACTCCAAAAAGGGTGAGTATTCTGAGCCTCTCATTCACCAGGGTAAACCCCAACGTACAGGCACCAAGATGGGGGGCAAGAAGTATGCCCACCCCTGCTCGGCGCCTCTCAGTGGGAGCAACTCCAGAGTGGTAGAGAGTCCAATCCCTCTGGAGGAAACTGGTTCCAGAGCCAGAGCCATGCGTTGAGGTGAGTCCAACTATATCTAGTCGGAACCTCTCAATCTCACACACCAACTCCGGCTCTTTCCCTACCAGAGAGGTGACATTCCACGTGCCTAGAGCCAGCTTCTGTAGCTGAGGATCAGACCGCCAGGGTCCCTGACTTCAGCTACCACCCTTTCCACACTGCACCCGACCCCTTATATATATATTGGAGACCACATCCAATTTATTGAAATGAGTGAATGAGATCTTTGAATATACTGATGGAGGTGATTGTAGACCAGGGTCAGGTGAGTAAGACACTTGCAGCGAGGATAAATAGAATCACTTATGTTTTAGTGTCTGGATGAAGCACCAGCATTCTGAACCTGCTTTGGTTTTGAGCTGATTTTCTGTCATTTTTTAAATAGTCTTATAGAGTTTCTTGACAATGTTATTGTTGCAGTTTGGAGTGACTCATTTAGCATCCACTGAGCTATGCATGTAATAATTATGGAAATTAATTTAGGATATTGTCATATTGGTTGTGTAGGACCTTGTTCTTTTTTTATCACCCTCCAAATCTCATGACCAAAAGAGAGGGATAGAATATCAACAGAGCCGGTAAATCACAGCATTGCCTTTATAATCTGCTCCATCTTTACTACCACAAACTGGAGCAATGCCTCATCACTGAAGACGGAGCGTGGATCTATCGTTTTATCTCCATCCTTACGTAAACAAGACACCTAGATACATTCAACTAGCCCAGAACTCACTCCTAATCTTAAAGGCACAATAAGTAAGATTTCTACAGAGAAATAATCACAAAACAGTCTGTCTCTATCATGTTGGATGGAAGGTTACATTGAAACAAAATCCTTCTCACCGGGCTGGGTGGTTGCCAGTTTTTCTGTTTTTAAAAAGGCCAAAGACAGACATAGTCACCGTTTAAAATCTGTCCCGCCTCCATACTTCCTGGTTCCACAGCCAATCATGTATGAGCCTGCAGGGTTGCCAAGTCTGCGCTGGCATTTGTAATGTGGAAAATGTGCAGTGTTGTAGAAAAATGGAAGCCAGTAAAAGGAACCAAGCCAAGATGTCATCTTTGTACCCCTAAGAAGCCACGGCAGCCTTTCTTTTACTCTTTCAGGTAAAGAAGGCTAGAGGATAACGCTGAGCTAACAATGCTAATAGTGAATTAGAAAATTAGTCCTATCTGAAAAAACTTCAAGCTTCTTTTTTCAATTACCAAAAACTTCATTTTAAAGTGAAATGTATTTATCTACTTATCAACTTACTGTGAATGACTTGTCTTTGCTCGTCTTGTTGTATCTTTTGATTCTGATCCATTACTGGCAACAGTGGCTCAGAGCAGACTTGTTTGTTTTGAAACATAAACTGCAGTACCCACATTTTACCACAAGATGTTGTTCTTACTTTATGCACATTTCCAGAAGCTTTCCGTCTTTTTCCTGATTAAGAACCCTGGCCTCAGATTGGATATTTTATGTGTATATTTATATATATTTCAGCACTTTGGTCTGCTCTCATGCTGTTTTAAACTGTTCTATATAAATAAAATTGGAATGGAAACTGAAGCCATATTTTCTTTAATTTACCAAATGAAACCTGCATAATCTTACAATCTCAGGTTATTTTCATCATATTGACACATAACACAATCCATTAGCTATTGCAGTTCCTTCAAAACACATTTTCCTGTTCAGTTTAGCTGCAGACAAAAGTAATTCCCTGGAGTCACAGCAGTTCTATGCAGATTGTGAACAGAAAGATATGATCTGTAAACGATCTTCTTTTTTATTATCTATATTTGCAGTTATGTGAAGGTTCTATATCTGACTATAATTGCAAATTGAATATGAACAGCTTAACATGCAACAGTCATTGATTTCCTTGCCAATAGCACAGACACAAATGTCTGATTTACCATGATTGTCAGTACCTTTATTTTATGTTAATGCAACAGAAGCCAGCTGTAGTTGAGCTGAAAAATCTTCCATCGAAAGTGCTTTGAGAAAGCTAAAAGTCCCCAAGATGGCGACCGTACCAACAGACTTCTTCACACATCAGCTGGCCATCAGCGACCACACGGGATCAGCAGACATACACCCGTGAGCAAACAAACACATGTGTGGACGCACACATGGCTGCACACTTTAAGCCTGAGCAGCTCTCCTCACTAGTTTTTAATTGGATTCTAATGTAGTCAGTTTGCTCCAGTGAGCAACGAGATGTCTGTGGTCCTCTGACTGCAGAGGGAGACGACAAGAAAAGGAGGGAAGGAAAGATAGAAGGGGAGGGAAGGGAAGAATCGAAAATAAATACTGGAGGTTCCGATTCACTCATCTTTTTCCAATCGCAGAGTGGAATTTATCATCCATAAAAGCTGCAGACAGAAATCCTACAACAGCCTTTTGACCTCAGATAGAGGAACACTTGTCCCTGATCATGGAATCTTTCAATGGAGGTTAAAAATGAAATTGTGGCTGGAACAAGTGCTGTTAATTATGACCCGTAGGTGGTTAATATCATCCAGAAAAACATACATCTTTGAGAAAAGCTGTTTGAATTGGCGTTGGACTTTGAAATTGTACTTTTAAAAACAATTTAGTGGCTCAAATGCAGCATGTATAGACTGGAATACAATGGAGGCAAATGTTTGGTCATCAAAAGGTTAAAGCTGATGTGATGAAAATGCAAAGTGCATGTTTAAATGTGAACATGCTGCTAGCAAGTTCTCATAAATTCTCTATGAATAAAAACTTTAGCAAAGCAAAGCTCACCTTTTGTGCAGCCATCTGGGTCTCTGCCTTTATAAACACTCAGAACGAGAAAAAACCTGTCCATCTATTTTCCTACCAGTGTTTGGTTTTAGAAATGATGTGCCTAAAACAAGTCGTTTCAAAAAGTCCCCGTTTGTGATGTCGCAAATGGGAAAATTAGAAGACAACCCCCTCTGATGCACAAAGAGCTGCTGCTGTAGGATGATTGGTTCTACTATGAGCCCCTCCTGGATATCGGAGCTTCTCAGCCTATAGCAGTCTGAGTTGGGGATGGGTGGGCGTGGCCAGCTCCAGCTTTTATTAAACGGAGCCCTGAAATGGCTCATTCTGGAAGGTACTGAAAATGTCGAATAAAACAGCTGAAATTACTTATAATTGTGCAAAGAACGCGTGTCTTGTATCGACTATAGAACTATTAAGACTTGTGAAAAAAGTAATAGTATGTCTCCTTTATGCCATAGTAATGTTACCAGAAAAAATCAATCTAAACAAAATATATACAACTCTATAAATCTGACAAATATCAAAAAAGATCTTAATCTGTTACAGCTCAGATTTAGGGGTAATTAAACTGTGATCAGAGTGAGACAATCTATGTATGTATGGAAAATGAACTTGCAAGTGTTTTCAAGTGTGTGTGAACATGTTTCTCACCATTCTGCTCCTCATTTGTGCCTTATGTTGACTGGTGGCAGTGTGAGCCAGCACTGATATAGACCATCTGTCACATTTATCTGTTGGCTGTATCAGCATGCATATTGATCAGGACGTAACGAATCTGATGACTTTTGTGAAAGAAAAGCCAAAAGTCTCCCTTTCCTTGTAGTTTAAGGACCATGCGTGTTTCAGTGCCTCACACTAGAACTCACTATTCTCTGTTTGAGATGCGGTCCATATCATGACTTCATCAAGGAGAGGAGGAGGAGGTTTTGAAATTTGAGTGGCCACATCGATGCAGACTTTGGCGAAGTGCGGATCAAGGGTGCAAAAGGGGCGTGGTCACCTTCCGCACTTGAGAATCAGGACACCCTACGCACTCGCACTCCTGGCCGGGAACGTGCAATGGAAGGTTGCAAGGTTGGAAGTGCAAATGTTGGGACTGGGCCATAGAACAGGGTCAGATAGTCATGTTTAAGCATTTTATAAGTTACTTTACATTTTTTAATCTACAGACCCCTGCTTTAAGCATAGCCAGGTGAATGATACTTTTTAACTCAACCGCCATTCAACTTGTCACCTTGCTCTTGAACAAACTCCAAAACAAGAGCAGAACTTTTAAATAGATCTTCCTGGGAAGGAGAGTGCAAAATGTGTTGAGCTTGCCATAAAAAGTAGGACTTATATAATAAAGGCGTTTGGCTGCTTGGGACTCATCCTGACTGAAGTTTAAAAGTAGAACGGGTCAGCGTCTGTGGTCAGCCTGGCAGTGATTAAACACAACGACAACGAGAATCTTCTTTTTAGAGCACATCCTTCTTCGCTTATAGCCTAACAGCTTGTGTTTGAGGAGTTGTACCCCAAAATGAAAATCCAATCTTGGTGATGAATGCTTTCCTTTTTAACGATATAATGAATATTTGCCGCTTCTGGGCTTCCTCTAATAGTGACGAGTAATATAATGTTAAGGAGGAAATGGAAAATTATAATTTAGCACATGCTTGCACGATTAATTCGTTATAACGATGTTAGAAGTCTGGTTTTGTTTTTTATTTCTAGGATGAAAAGAATGCAGCTCTTAATCTGCATGAGATTAAGTTTTTTGCACAAAGAGGATCTTTTTATTGTCAAATATAAATATGTGGGATATTATAAGCAATTCTTTATATATAAAGTCAAATCTCCCACCATGCAGCCACTGGGGGGTTGGTATACAGACACATTATTTGTACAAATATTACTCTTTACCGCATGGTTGCTGAACTAATGCCTTGCTTCTGCTGTGGCCCAAGAGGGATGGAGCAGTTAAAAATAGATTTTTCAAGCTTAAGTCAGTGTGAGTGTAGTTTTTTTAAAAGAGGAAAGTCACGCCGTGAAAATAAAATGATCTATTGCAGTGAAAGGATGTAGCTCTGCAATGTGGACGGATGGCCGTCGCCTACGCTTCACAGAAGTGGTCCCCTTTGAGGAGGAGGCATTTGGGAGGAAGTGGGAGCAAAAGGAATGGAGGAATGATCCTGTAAACATGCAAGAATAAAACCCAAGAATCATTTAATCATCATTTAATGACCATAAACTGATTTTTTTTTCAAATTAAAATGTTGACTTCTTCTATAGTTGCTTTAACTAAATGTGCCAAAATCCCTTTGTAAATTTCTCCAGTTGGTATTCTCCTTTGTGTCTAGGCTCAGGTGTCAGTCACAGGTGTGTGAGTTGACCCTGGTTGATGGCTTGACCATAAATCATGCTGGTTGATTTTCAACAACTGGTTAAGGAATCCGATGCCATTCTACAGCAACACTGACCACAGTGATGACCAGCATGCAGAGGCTGCAAATGGATCTTCTGCATTCTACTGAGGCTCCCACTGCTGTAAAATTAATGTAAAATGGCCAATTTGTGTTTTTTTTTTTTTTTTTCTTATTGCTGTGAAAAAGTTAAGTCATTCACAAACAAGAGTGAATGACCACCAGGAGAATGCTGCAGGGGCTTTGGTACATGTTTAAGGATATTCTGCACAATTTTTTGCCATGTTGCTTATTTAACTGATGCACAAACCTTAGAATTTACACGTTAATGTTGATTCATATATCAAACGTTTTCATCCAAAAGTGACTCAACATGCATGTTTTTGGTCTGTGGGAGGAAACTGGAGTACCTGGTGAAAACCATGCATGCATAGCTGGGATTCAAACCTGCAGCCTTCTTGCTGCGAGGCAACAGGTTGCACCACCGTGCACTTTAACCTTGTTGAATAAGGATATAATCAGACTTTTCAACAATATAAGAATTATTGTCGTGAAGCACTGTTTGAGTTTATTATGTTTTTGGTAACACTTTACAATAAGGGTCCTTTTATTAACGTTACTTAGTGCATCATTAGGCATTAATAAACAAAGGATCCCTTTATTAACGATATTGTTAACTATTCACTGATTAGGACAAAGGGCCAGGGGGAGGGTGTCTGCTTAATGCATTACTTATTAACATTATAATTAAGCATTTGTTAATACTTTATTTAATAGTTTATTAATGCACTAATTAATGTTAAAGGGATCCTTATTGTAAAGTGTTACTATGTTTTTTTTAATGTCAGGTTATTTTATTCAGACATAAAAATAAAATAATTTTCTTTTTTGACTTTTTTCTGATTTGGAAAAAAAATGAGATCAGAAAAGGAGACAGTCAGGATGAAAGGGCAAACCAGTTAAGCCAGTGGTGAGCATTAACCCATCCAGTTGATCAAGACGTGTCACACCATCACCTGGTGACACTTTCCTTTTTATCTGTGCCTGAATAAATAAAACTTCCAACTATTATAGTGAGTGAATGATCAAACACTGACTTATTAGGTTCCTCTCAGTCGGTGCATTTGGAAAACTCTTGGGATAAACGAGTATTTTTCCTTGATTTAGAAAAATGTTGACCATATTTCATTTTGCAGTTTAACTTTAAGTTACCTTATTTTAGAATTCTTGAGTCATTTTTGACCACTGACGAGGGGCACAAACGCTGAATGTGTCTTTGGATTAAAACTCTTCTGGTTAAGTGTCACTAGGGGGGGCTGTCGCTCCTTTTTAGCCCCACATGGTGAGCTGATAGACGGATCGGATCCTCGTCGTCTCCGGAAATCCTCCCATCCCTCCTCCGGCTGATTTGCAATTCAATAAGTCACAATGTCATCTCTTTAGCTTTTCCACGTTTAGCTGACAAAGGGAAGCGGGCATCCCGCTCCATGAAACATGGAGTCTGACCCAATGAGGGGCCATAATGCTCTCTCTCCGACTGACACACACACACACACACACACACACACACACACACACACACACACACACACACACACACACACACACACACACCTGCCTGTTGGATCATCGCGCGCAGTTCTGCAAGCTGTCATGTGCCACTTAAGACGGTTGCGCGCGTGCTTGTGCGCGCGCGGGGCTCCTGCAAAGTTGCTGTCTATCGATTACAGAGAGAACAGGTGTAGCGTGTGTCTTATATGAATAATGCAGAAAGAGGCTTTTCCGGGGATAAACACACACACGCGCGCGCACGCACACAAAATCCCTCTTACTGGATGACCAGGGTATTCAACTTTTTTAAAGTCATGCAGCCTAAAAAAAATGTTTCCATTCTACCTGTTTGTTATTTTTCTGTTTTGTTTCAGTATCACCTTTGGCCTGCTGGGTTGTTTTTACGCACAGATTAGTGCAAATCATCTAAAAGAGACAATAACTAAATAAATCAGCTAAATCCCAACATTCCATTGGTTCCCTGTGTGCCACTCAAATCCCCAGATCCCTCCCCAGCCCCACATCTTTCGCCACAACCCCACCACCCCTTACCCTCCTCCTCCCCCTCCTCTTTTACCGGCTGGTGAAAGCATCAGACCTCCTCTTGTGTCCTCTCCTCCCTCCATCTTGCGGGTAGTGTGTGTGTGCACACTCTCAAGTTGAGCCGAGGCGCACGGAGAAGTCGCAACGCCAGCGGAGGAGAGTCTATGGAGCAGAGAGCGCGGGGAGTGCGGGAGCTGCTGTCGGGAAGGCAGACTCTGGATTTCCTTTAACGCGCAGACTTTTCGTTCCTTTTTTGTCTGCTGTTTACTGTTCATCTTTGAAGTGGACTTTTGAATCGGTTCCGCGAGTTCCTGAGACTCTCTGATGCTTTATTCTAAACTTTGGAGGAGCGGAAAGTGATGAAGGCAGAGCCGCTGAGGTGCTCTCCGCTCCCAGCGTCCCGTTTGGATGCGTGAAGCTAGAGGAGCGCGCGGGTTGCATCCAACAGGGGGGAAAACGGGTTCAGCCGTCGGTCCTGGCTCCAAGAAGACACGCAGTAGAGTTTTGGGAGGAGAGAGGATTAAAGAAGACTGGAGCTGGCCGCTGGAGGCTTTTTCTTTTCTTTTTATCGACTCCAGGAGGATTTATAGTGAACTCCAAACCTCATCTGCGCTCTGTCTGATAGGTCAAGCACAGCTGGAGCGCAGTTCGCGCAAAATGAGATTATTGATTGCACCGATGCGATAAAAATCTGACTGTTGGGGAAAGAAAGCGAGAAATAAACAGGGGACCCCCCTGGTTGTCAGTTCTGCGAACAGATCAGTTGGTTTCTGCCAACAGGAGGTATGGAAACGGTCGGGAGAGGGACAGGCGCGCCGAGGGGATTCCTCTGGAAGACCGTGTTTACTCTTGTCCTGTGGAAAGGTAAGAGACGGAGGAAACTTATCAAACTTCAAAAGCATCATATCAGAGTCAGAGATTATTTCATGATCCTAAGATCTGTCTTCACCCAGGACTTTCTTAATGAGGTCAGCACTGAGGAGGATTGATCTTTTGACGCGTAAATGCGCGTTCTGGTCATTAAAACTTCATCTTTAATTTGATTTTTCCACAAAAGGGAGTCTAAACAAACTTAAACTGTCCTTCTATTCCGCAATAAGACTAACAGAAATGAGCCATTAGTATCAGAGCGCAGCAAAACGAGGAGACCCCACTTTCATATTTTTACATTCCAAATATGATCCATGACAAAAACAAGTTTTGGGGCTAAGAGGTAATAATTAAACGAGTCCTCTGTTAAAACTCACCACACACTCAGCCCTGCGCATGAGAGAGAGGGAATAATAAGTAGCTGACTGCGGAAGCATCAGATGACAGATGCGCTCTAACTGGTGCCATCTGAGACGCGTTAAGGCGTCCTGACGAGCTCCTTCAGAGAGAAGACTGAGTTTTCTGAATGTCTAGATGTTATCTTTTGTTTAAGATGGAAAACAAGATTGACTAATTGGGATAAAATCAGGCCACTTCCGTTTTCCTTGCATCGGTTTTAAATGTCTCCATCATTAAATTAAAAGTTCTGAGCAAGGCAGCTCTAGAACGCCTCAGTTTTAACTGGGTTCTCCTTCAAGAACGCGCAGGAAATCTCATCGGATGGGTTGAACACTTGTGGGGTAACACCACCTCCCACTAGACTCAAACCAGAAAAAAAAATATATTCTAAGCCTTAAGTGCGCTGGCAGATAAAACGCCGCGTGGGTTCGAACGCCTCCGTTTTCTGCACAAATGACAGTCCTTTGGCATTAGTATCATAATCCTGAGAGTGTGTTTTTGTGTGCGTGGCTGTATTTTTGCTTTAATGAGCTCGGATCGTTTACGCTCCACTGGCTGGGCTGTTAACAGTGGAAGCGTTGTGCGCTCCAGAGAGCGCTGGTCACTGCGCACGGAGCTCCGACAGGCAGCAGGGGCGTCGCGCCGGAAAACAGCTGTGGCCACCCAGGAAAAAAAACAAAACGTGTGACTAACCAAAGCAAACACGGAAAACATCCAAACATTTCCTCTCCTCTTCTCCTCCTCCCGTGACCTTCTGCTCTCTTCTCTGTGTGGTGAAATAGAAAAAGTGATTTTCGTGCCCAGGGACTGTCTGTACCTGTTTGTATCACACTGAATTCAGCTTTCTGACTGCTGTTTCTCGCTCCCCTGGTGGTTACTAGGCCAGTTGTTCTGCTCTCCTTAGGTCCTGTCTCAGTTTTTTCCTCTCACCTCACAAACATACGAAGAAGTCCATCACATCTGGGCTGTGGTCAACAGCTTTTACTGGTCTCTGGCTGAGAAGAAGGCAGAACCAGTCCTCCTGCCCTCCTATTTCCTGCTTTTGCAGGATTATAACACACTTGTGGTGATTTACTCCTGGTTATAAACACGTTTGCATAATTAATTGATCACATAGGTGCAGATCTTAAAGCATTTCTTTAGTAAGGTGTTTGTGTCGCTCTCACGATCCTATAGTGGCATCTCTAGGTTTCGTTCTAATTACATCACCCTGTTGTTTCATAGGTCCTCTCCAGGATGCCATTGTGGGTTTTGTTCAAAAGCCAAACATCTGAGAAATACCTGTGATGAAGCAAACAGTTTTCTCTTGAAGGCAGAGAGGACGAACAGCTGTTGGGGGGTCACGGTGGGCTCTGTGATCCCTGCAGGAGAGCTGCAGCTAGGACTCATACATGTACACAGGCATGCACACCAACACCCCCACACCCGTCCATCCATGGCTGGAGTTATTTCAGCTGATCAATGGAGCGAAAAAACTGAAAAAGTTAGCTTAAACCATGTTTATAATTAGATTTTGGGTTATTTGAGGCAAAGGATGACCGACATAGGAAAAACACACTCAAAAAAAGAACATGTGAACATAATAAAATTATGGAAAGAAAAACTGAAATATTTGATTTAGCAATAAAGTTTTGTTGCATAAAGAAAATGTAAACATGCTGGTCAACTTGATATATTTGGGTTTCTCTTAATTACCGTTGTTCATTCCAAGTAGATTTGTAAGAGTAACCCCTCCTTCCCACCAGACGTGAAAGCAGCTTGTAACGAAATAGAAGTGTTCTACCCGTGAGCTCCCTTCCAACCGGGAGCGTTTCAGAAGCGAAACGGGAGCGAAAGCGTTCCACACTGCTAATCCTGTGAGGTCACAGAATCACGGGAGAATTGCAACACCACGCGTGATTTCAGAAGTCCACACAATAACAAGCAAGGAGAAAGAAAAAGGTCTGTGGTTTATTTTCTGTTCTGTTTGCATCAGCTACGAGGGAAATGATGTACGTTTAACTGCACGTGACTTTTATTTTGAAAGTTTCCAGATGTTTTACACTGATTTTGTGTTTGACCTGCTGTCTGGCCCGATCTAAACTGTAGAGTTTTACGTGTTTTGGAAGCGTAGCGCGTAAAAAATAGACACCAAACATAATAATGGCGTCCCTTTGCTTCTGGGACGCATCCAAAATGCTACACTTTGCTGTGAAAAGAACTCAGCCACTATAGCGGCAGCTAATTGCCGTGTAGTACGTTTCATAGTAATTTCGCGACGCTTTCAAGTCCTGTGGAAAGAAGGGGTGAACGTGACATCAGTACCATTTGTCTAACATGATATTCTTCTTATTTAAACTCTAATTGTCCTGTTGTTAAGTGGTTGAAACATGGCCGCTGTAAAGGTCTTGCAGCTATTTAGTTTTAAGCAAAATTCTGACTGTGTCATAACTTCAGGGTTAGCATCTCTCAGTGTGAACGCTGCTACGTTGTCAGCAGAATTTTGAATGAGTTCATCAGCTCTTATGGAGACCAACTTGTACTTAGGAGAAAGAGATGGAATCGTTGCAGTATTGCATCGTAATTCAGGAGATATTAGCATAGCGGCATCTGCACAGATCATATTAGATCATGTGTTCAGGTTTATTTGTTCTGTGTTTCTTGCATTTGACAGAAGATAACTTCAAACTTAGTCCTTCAAATTTTTTCATCATGAAATTTAGCTGCTAAACATTTTTATTACCGTTTGTGTAAATTGATTTAGCTTTTTAGAGTTTGATGGTAAACACAGTGTTCAGACCACTACGTTCATCCTTTCTTGTTTAACGGACTCCCTTTAGAGCGTGGATTGTGTTACTCATTAGTCTTTATGTGCTTATTATTTGGCAGCTGCTTTCTACATTTAACACCCAGATCAATATTTCATCTCATATTAGATTATAGGGAATAAACAACCATAAAATTACTTAAAAGAAATTACAGGAAAAAAAGGTTGCAAATAGCTTATTGATTTTTTTTTTTACTACAGTTTGCTTACAAGAGTTGATGCGTTTTAAAAGTGAATATTCCCATCTGTGCCTTTCAGAGTTTTGAATATTATGGCCTTATTTCCACAGGCTCTGGGTAATTCTCTTAGGCAATGTCAAAGGAAAAGGCTTGTTTGTGATGGGGTGACTGGGGCCATTAAAATGTGTTTACTGGGAAACCTCATCAGTCCAGTTCCACAAGCATGTGTGCTAGCACTTTAGGTCATTTTAAACAGATTACTTCTGCATTTAGAGGCTAATTCTGAAGCAGTGACTTTTTGTTCCTGTTTGCATGTTCAGTAAAAAAAGAAAAGCTGCGTTTTCTGCTGTAGCTGAACTGGATCAGAGTCCACATTGTGTTTTATGTGTAAGACAAGGAGGAAGTGTGTGTGTGTGTGTGTGTGTGTGTTCTGGTGCGCTTGAGTGCGTTTTGCTCTACTCCATTAACCTGTAGCAGGATGTCAGCTCTCTGCAACATTACTCATGCAGTACAGAGCATTAATAATTACTGCTGTAAAATCAGTGATACACACACACACGCGCATGCATGCATGCACTTGCGCGCGCACACACACAGCTCATTCAAACACTTTAAAATGTGAAACACAAACTTTTACTGATTGGACTGATATGCCTCTTTAGCGAAGCCAATTTAAAGTCGGGCACATCTACGGGCAGCCTGATGCTGTTGCCAAATTTCATTTAAATGTATATTTACGTTTCTGAAAAACATCTGCTTATTATAAATACTCTAAAACATTATTGTCAGCTTGCATTTCTTTAGATTTACCTGTTTTATATTTTTATATTTAATATTTAGTCAGTTTATTGATTTGTTTAACTTTGGCTACACATTTGATTTTGATGCTGAACAAAGTAAAAATGAAGCAGCTGGTTAAATTCAGCATTCAAAAAAATTGATTCAGGTTCAGAAATGTTGAGCATCCACTCACATTCGTGACATTTTAGCAGCAAATAAAGTGGAAAACATTCAGATATTGTCCGTGAATGAGTGAGACACACATGTAATCTGTAGAAACAATGGAAAAAAACGTGTGAGTGTAAATTATGAACAGAATTTTTGAACTTGATATTTCCTTGTATTTTAAAAAAAATTCGTATCAAGTTATTGTTTCCTTACTTCTTGGTGCATTTTTTCCTTTATCTTAGAAGTTTTTTCTCTAACGTTACAATAAGTCGTCCAAAACCACATTAAACTTTTAGCTAAATGTGAAAAAACACCAATCATCTCACCAAACGTGTGCACGTATGTAGATGATAAGAATGAGGATCAACAGAAAATCGTCTTAAGGAGACCAACTCTGTCTCTCATCACTCAGAAGAGCAGAAAGTGACACCGATGGAGAGATGGAAGACGGTGACAAGGAGGAAGATGTTATCTTCCCTTGAGAGTAAAATTCCTCCTCGGTTCCTTTTATCAGCAAATCTCACTGACAGAGATGCTGTTTACCACTGAAAGTGGACAAATAAAAAAAAAAACTTTCCTTTTTCTCTATTTCTACACAGAAGCTACTAATATTCTGAAAGAAAAACCTCTTCCATCATTGTAAATAACAATTGACTCTACAAGATAAAAAGATAAAAAATATTTTGTTCTGAAAACATGGAAAGTTTTGGACTTACAGCACCATATATTGGATTCTAGACACCAAAGGTCACCCCACTGGGTCAATCGTTACCTTGCCTTGATTATTCATCTCTGCTTCTTCCTTTGGGAAACTTTTAATACATCTAAAACTTTAGCCCTTTGTGGATTATTGTCACACATATACATCAAATTACCATTGGCTTTAGAGCATCCAGGTGATATTAGGACTAGTACCTTCAGATCCTTCAACCTGCCATATCTATTCCAGTCTTCTGCCCTCTGGTGGAAGAATTACAAGAGCCAAGTTTATTCCTTAAAGGGAACATATTATGCACAAGTCACCTTTTGCATCCCTTTGTGCTGCCATGCGGGTCTCTACTGCCTCTATAGACACTCAAAATGTGAAAAAAAATGTTTGGTTTAGGAATTATGTACCTAAAACAAGCCGTTTCAAAAAGTCCCAATTTGTGATGTCACAAAAGGGAATGTTGGAATAAAGCAACAGAGAGCTGCTAATGGAGGAGCAGCGGCTCTACTCCGAGCTACTCCCAGATATCGAAGCTTCTCAGGTTAAAGCAGCCTGAGCTGGGGACAGCAGTGACAGAGCGCTGAAACGGCTCATTCTGGAAGGTACTGAAACAGTCGAGAATCACTTTATGCGAGAAAGACCTAATGCCAATAAATTCATAAACATGTTTTGTATCGACCATAGAACTTTTATTTAATGCTGTTATATTGTTTTATAATTACCTACATAAATAAAAGTTATATTAAAATTAGTCAATTAACATTTCAGATTTGTAAAATAATTTAGATTTTTTAATTTTTTTTCCCATTTCAGGCTTTAAGGGGTTAATAATAACAAAAATTTGATAACAAACAACTTAAACCTGTGGAAGCTACAATTCTTACTTATAATTCTTTTTGTGGCCATAATTCAAGTCAGTTTATCGATATAGCACCAATGCATTGCACGAGTCATCTCAAGTCACTTTACAAAGCAGTCATTTCAATTGAACTTACTTATTAAACAATGTATTGAGTTCAGTTCATCATTCTGACTTTTCTCTAAGGAAACCCAGCAGACTGGACCGAGTTTCCTCTAGAAAAGCCTCTTTTATGTGTTTTTTAGGGAACCGGCGTACCGGTCTTTCTTACGTTCGTCTATGAATTGAATGTTAGTTTAATGATCCTCAGGGGGAAGCTACTTTATCACAATATCTGTTATAGGAAAATTACTGGCATGCTGCATTTGATATTGGAATATAAATCGGCAACAATACAAATAAAATGAAAATAGGAAAACAAGTAATTATAGAGAGTGATTCTAAAGCTGCCATGACTGGCAGGATTTAGCAGGTCTTTTTGCATCATGGCTGAAGAAATCACAGAAGCTAAGAAAAGCTTGATGCATCTGTTGGTCTGGCTGCCGTTTCTGTTTCTGCATGTCTGAAAAATAATACTGCAATCATAATATTCCTGTTTCAGTTGTCTATTGGTTTTATTTATTTAATATGCCAGGAATGTCAAATTTTCCATAATGATTATTAGTAGCAGGATGCTAAATTCTTACTTCAGACAATAGTTTTTTGCTTCAGAGACTGAGATCATTGATTTTATAACTTCCACAACAAGAAATAAGTTGTGAAATAAGGTTATGATTTTTCATTCACTTGGAGCATAAAGTCTTTCAATCAACCTTTCAGCGACTCGAGACCGGGCCTCCACACATGCCCGCAAGTCAAATTGTGCCCTCTTGCACACTCTGCTTTTAGCAGCCCTAACAAAGTTACTTGGAAGACACAAACCTAAGATTAAGTCCTTCATGGGTAAATTAAATCAATAACAGGACTAAGTACCAATAAATTAATTTAAATCCTGGACGAGCCCCCATTTATGTTGCAGCCTGAAGGTGTTAAATGAAAGCCCACGGTGTAACATAAGGAGGTGTGCAGGATGGAATATAAAATGTTTATTAACAAATAAACAAAATTAAACAAACTCAGGGTCAGACAGGTCCATTCTAACTGAGGGTGACATAAGAGGCAAAGATAAAGTTGAGAAGAAAACTCAAGAGTGGACAACCAATTTCTTACCAACCAAAACAAACGGAGCTTCTTGAGCTCCTCTCAAAATAAGATATCTAAACAAACCATCAGCTCCTCTGAGTTGACTCAGCAATTTAACACAGCACACAAAGTTTCACAAACGTCTCCAATTTATTCTAAACACAAGTTAGCAATCATAAAACAAAAGTTCCTCTGAGCTGTTTCAGTGCAGCCCAGAACATCAGCACATATCTGTGTTCCTTGTTTAACTGGAAGGTGCAGACTTTTGAAGACACACCTGAGCTGTAATCAGGGTTGATCTCAATCAGATGCACCAACTGCTGCAGTGAGGGGGCATGCTTTCCAGCATGCCTCTGTCCAAGGTCCTGAAGTGAAGGGAGCTGGAGGAGGAGCTGTCTGTGGTGCTGCAGGGGGAGCAGTGCCAATCTCCATCTCCAAATTGTAAACCGACGGGCACATCTACAAACTAGATGGCTTGAAAGGGCAAAACGTAAAAGAAAATGTTGATTCAGGAAAATTTGGGAAACATAATATAAAAAAAGATGAAAAAAAAAATCTACGACAGGCTGCCACCAGAACGCCTAGTTTAAGTGGTTATTTACTGACCTGCAGGAACAAACTAACAAACTGAGCTTTAACCCCTCTTTTTGAAATACCTGGAAAAAGTAATTTTTTTCTTCACAAAACGACAAATAAATAAACAAACATGTTTAACTTTTCTTTAGTAAATTATACCAGCAGTCTGAGCATTTTGTCCAGATTATTTCAGCGGCAATAAAACAACAAACTCCTGCACACAGAATTAAACGGACGGAAATGCATATTTGTAAAAGCAACAAAAACTTAAGATGGAAGTTCTAGAAAGAACCAATCAAAACTCTCTATTCTGACAGACAAAAAAGTTAGAAATAAAAAAACAGAACAAACACCAGGAAAATTTTCTCAAATCAAATCAAGTTTTGTATAACATTTTACTCGTTTTAACTGTAACGTTTGCTGCCTCTTAGACAGGACACCCTTGGAAAAAGAGGTTTTTAATCTCAATGGGACTTTCCTGGTTAAATTAAGATTTTTTAAATAGTCTTTCTTTCCATTTTCTAAGTTGCCAATGACTGTTGGCGAGACAAACTCTTCAAATTTTAAGTTTCAAAAATGAATAAATTGATTTAGTGATAAATCCAGGGTGAAAAAAAACTTAAATTCACAAAATAGTTTTTATTTTTCATATTTTCTCATCAACAAACCCTTCACTCATACATGCAAAAGTTTAGTCTCATTAGCACACTTAGCTTGTCTTTTCATGTTATTCTATTTATAGAACATGCATGCAGCTTTAGAGTCGACGTATCAGTCTGAGTAGTTGTGAATTGTTTGGCTATTCTGGTGCGTGGCGGCTGTGTGAGCTACGTCTCTGAGAATCCGCTCTGACCATGAGGTGGCGTGGCTTTTAAAGGCCTGTCGAGAGGTTTAAGGGTCTCGCTAATGAGCAAGTCATTTCCCCTCAGATTAGCATGAAAAGCTGGACTAATCGTGTGTGTGTGTGTGTGTGTGTGTGTGTGTGTGTGTGAAAGTCATGTCTTGGATTTTAAGGTTGAGCTAATCAGCAACACATTTCCCCCTGCATTAGCTTCACTTAGTTGATTAGCTGCTGTGTGTGTGTGTGTGTGTGTGTGTGCGTGTGTGTGTGAGAGATAGTGTGATCATTATCATGACTCAAAGGGAACCAACAATAGATTACCATTAGCATGAATTTTTCTTACTGAGGTTTAATGATTTATTCATATCATGTAAATAAATTAATTCACTGTTTTTTTCATGTTTGCTTACGATCATAGGAGTCTTCTAAAAATGTCGGTGTGAAATATTAGTACTACATTGGAAAGAACTAAATGAATCAGCAGTCAACAATAGAAAAAAGTAATCTGGGGTGTATTTTTATTTTTTGGATAGTAAAATGTACCAGTAGGTACTGCAGCCAGCCACTAGGGGGTGCTCATTTTGTGTTGGCCTCTACTTCCACGTCAACATTCAGTGTACTGGGAAACAAATTAGGATTGATGAAGAAATTAAGATTGTAGATTGTTTTTTTGCAGATTTGTTGGAAGAATAAAAGTTTTTGTTCATTCATCATTGGTCCTGTTCAGGGTTTCCGGAGGGCTGGAATCGTTCCGGGTTTTCAGATAAGACGGTGTGTCCAACCTGAATAGGTCGCCAGTTCATTGCATGCATGCAAACACGCACACACACACACACACACACACACACACACACACACACACACACACACACACACACACACACACACACACACACACACACACACACACACGCACGCACATAAATGAAAATCCTGTACGAATTGGGAAGAAAACAGAAATGCCTGAAAAATTCCACCAATGTCCGACAGGACCTTCTTCTTCCAGGGAAGCTTCACTGTAAAACCACAACACTTCCTTCATTTTTCTGTGACCAAATGAGCATAAATATCAAGTCAGGTAAAAATTCTCACATATTCATCAAAGTTGACCCTTTTTCCTCACACTTCCTGTTCTCTACTTCATCTAAAGTGTCAAACATCTTCTTTATTTCAAAGCAGTGCTTCCCTTCCCTTCCACCTTTTCCCATGCTGCTTATTTTCACATGCCTCTCGTATCCCACGTGCCTTTTCCTTCTATTTGTCCCTTTTTCCTCCATCTCACTCCAGCTCCGTCTCTCCCTCTCTGAGCACCTCTTAACCAGCCCTTTGAGAGTGTGTGAGCGGCTCGGCCTAAATGATTTTCTATTACCGCCGCCTGTTAACAGGGCTCCATTTGATCAAGCTAATGAAATTGAAAACTTTCATCTGAGCCAAATTGATTTCAAACCTGAGACCACATGCGGACGGGGGGGAAAAAACAAGAAGGCAAAGAGCAAAGTGTTAGTGGAGCGTGACATGCACTTTAGACGCACACGGAAATCTATTAGAGCGCCGTGTCTCTTCGCTTTTGTCCTTGGGAGGCAGAAAGAGCTAAAGATGTATGATTTGTGGGTGCGTAGGGGTACTCGAGATCGTTTACTGTAGACTACAAGCACGAGCGTTCTCTGACAAAGAATCAAATGCTGTTTTGAAGAAATGGGAGGCTCGGTTACCGTCTGGGTAAGAGCTGGAAGTTGAAAGCTGATTTTTCATTTTCATGTTTTTATTTTGACACTTTTGAAGTTCAGGTTTTCATTTTTGAGCCCAAGTCCTAGTTTGAACTCAGCAACTGTAAAACACAGTCGCGTTGGTGCAGATTGAGTAAAACTGAAGACGAGAGCGGGCTCAGTGACCAAACAAAAGAACTTTTCATGAATAATGAGTAAGATGAATAAAACAGAAGCTGAGTCTCACATCAGGATATTCATACTTCCTGTCTCACTGTTTCAAACCAGAATAAATCTTCTTTAAAGGCATACTATGCAACTTTAACCCTTTATGGACTATTGTCACACATATATATCAAATCACAGCTGGCTTTAAAGCATCCAGGTGATATTAGGATTAGTACCTTCAGATCCTTCAACCTGCCATATCAGGTCCAGTCTTCTGCTCTCTGGTGGAGAAACAACAGATGGCAAGAGCCAATTGTATTTCTTAAAGCCATACTATGCAACTTTTTCATATTTTTAATCATTTTCTTGGACCAGTATGTGCTAAAATGACCCTTTACAGAGTTAATGACATGTCACTCAGACCCCCACCGCCCTCTGTGGCCAGAATACTGCACTTGCAACCTCAGAGTGCTGGTCCGGTCCCTGCTTCCAGCATGTTTCCTGCATGTTTTAGATCGCAAACACAGCTGACTTTAGTGGTGAACTGCTCCTGTAGACACTAATGAAGGCGGATGCGATTTCTATCTATGTAGAGATCCATGTAGATTACGTCTATACATGTGACCGAGTAAACCGTTCCGCGACGCTGATGCTTCCAGTGTGCAGCAGGGGTAACGATTCTCCACTGGAACCCATCTAGCTGTAATCAAACACTTACGCACACTTTATAGACATCTGTGTCTAAGCGGTTGTCTAACGCTATTGGCTGATGCTGAGCGACGGTCAGTTCAAATTGCATGGGGCTATAAGGGATGGATGATGGGCTTAGCAAAAAAAAAAAGTCATATTGCCTACATTATATCATAGTACAGAGTGTGATTTAAAAATTAGACCTAAATCCTGAAAGGGGGTAAAAGTTAAGTTACATAAACTTTACTTCAGAGGAGAGTCTAGTCAGAACATGATAAAAATGGGATCAATAAATCAAATTAAGATTTTTCTGACATTTTTTTTTCATATTTACACAACAAACTAAGATGGAACAGATTAGAAAATGTTGATGTAAATGAAAAGTAATCAATGTGTAATTGTGCGTCTGTGCGTGTTTAGTTTAAACCTTTCATCCGTGCTAAATCTGTTTTAGCTCAGGAGCACATTTGTACCACGAGAGGTTTTCTCTGTTTGGCCTCAACCAAGTGAAACAATATGAGGCGGGTGTGTGTTTGTGCAGGTGTTGCAACAAAATGATTAAACAGATGTTTTAGGTTTAATTAATTTTATGTTTGCATATACAGGTGTTTTTAATTAGCTTCTTATTTGTGCCTGGGAACGAGGAGTTCAGGGACCTGGACTCAAATCGTTTTGGCTCAGAGGTGCCGAAAACTCTTAATGAGAAGCTGTGGTGTGGAAAAAGGAGAGGGAGAACGAGGAGGCCAGGCCTGGGCCGTGGTCTGGGAACGATGAGGGGAAAAATAAAAATGGAAAGAGCGAGCATTAGAAAGATGCAAAAATAATAACAAAAAGGCTGAAAAAGTAGCAGCAGTGAGAAATGAGATTTTGGGTGTCGGATGGAGAATAGCAGAGAAGATTGGAATGAGATGGAGGGGAAAAAATCCCAGGAAAACAAACAAATTACATGTTTCACAAGGAAAAAGCACAATAGAGAAAAGAGAAGAGACAACATAAACAGATTCAGCAAACAAAGACATGGGAGGAGATCGGTGTTTGGAGAGACACACTTGGGTACCGACACGAGGTTTAGCATTTCATTCTGTGTTGCTCCTAGGCTCCAGGCTGGCATTACAGCTGAGATTCCCACTGTTTACAAATCTCCGAGTGGCATCAGAAGCTCATCTACATAATGTTTAACATGCTCAACTCGGCTGCACTCTGCCCATCAAAGGGAGACAGTGTAAGGCTTTTGGGCATCCGTCCCTGAGGCCTGCTTTAGAGGGCAGGGAGAGAAACCCAGAGAGGTTGTAGAGGCGAGACTCAACAACAGAGCGGGATTAATGAATAGATCTTAAAGACCAAGTTCACTTGGTTTTCAACACATTTACAGTGATCTCTAGTATAAATGAACGCCTCGTGAGTCAATCTCTGTGGGGGGAAAGATCTGGTGCTCCTGTTTCAGGAAGTAGAAGTTAGCTGGAGCAGAAATGAGCAGAATACGGCAGGATTTGGAGTCTTACTTCCTGATATTCAGACATCTCTCCTCTGATTGGCTAACAGCAACACGACTCTACCACTGACTCTGTTTGCTCTACAACGCTGATGTTTTATCTCCACAAATAACACAAGCCTGGAGGAGTTCTGCTGTGTGGTGGAGTTGCTAATGCAAAATGGTTAGCTTCAAATCCCACTTAAAAGCACCAGGGAACATTAAAGATTGACAAAAAGGTGATTTGTCTTTTATATCGTCATATATCTCAACTCAACTCAATTTTATTCAGTCATCAAAGTAACTCATGTAGACAGAAACATCTTATCATACATATAGATACATATACTTCTCTACCCCCACAAATATGAAATATGAAATATATTATTTTGATAATATTTTTAAATATCGCCCAGCCCTAGCAGATTTTAAAGGACAGTGTGTATTTTCCCTGGAGATAGAGGGCAGCACATGCCTAAATTATTATAAATCCCTGGGAGTGCAATTTTCAAACGAGTACTTTGTCAGAACGTTCAACCTTCAGCAAAATGACAAACAGGCTCCATTTCATCACTGGCAATGAGCGAAGAGATAAATGTTTAAAATGACGTCTATGAATGGCGAACGTTTTGTACAGCTTGTTACAAATCAGTAAATGTGTTTTGTCCTCACAGGCTCCCGTAGAAGGAAACATCACGTCTGATATGGCGTCGCCCAGAGACTTAGGCCTTGTTCACACGTAGCCGGGTTTGTTTAAAAATGAATATCCGCTCTCCCAAAAAATAGCGTCCACATGCCAGACCTGTAGGTGGCAGTAGTTCCCCCGAATCCTATCCATTTTGTTTTTCTGCTCAGCTTCAACAAAATATGAAACATGGTGCCTAGCTGGCTTGTGTGGACCGATGAGGTAGAATTGCTCTTAAATGTAGTTTTGGAGTATAAAGTCAACAAGCGTCAAAAAGCACTTGGACGATTGATAACGCGAGCACAGCTCTGAGGGCATCTATGTTGTAGCGTAAACACAGGTCGCACATGGGCCATCAGCATTTTTGTCGCAGACAGTGATGTTGTGAAACCTAAAACTCCGGTTATTTCTGTCCACACAAACACTGAAAACGCAAATCTTCACTTTGGCTGGAGTTTTTAAAAAGATTCGTTTTCGTTGCGTAAATCTGTGTTTTTGTGTGGATGACAGGCCGAATCTTCGTTTTGGGAGTTACCCGGCTACGTGTGGACAGGGCCTTAGACCTGCGCCAATTAATTTTATACCTGATTTTTATGGTTTTATGTTACAAAACCGCTAATATTTTTCAACAACTGGGCATCATTTAATTCATTTTCAACAACATTTCAATGGATATTTCCAGAGATTAATGGTAAAAACCACACACTGTCACTTTAAAGACAGAACAATGACGTGAGATGCAACAAATGCTAAAGGATGTAGCTGAAACCGTAACATGAAAACGACTGTAGAGAACCCTGACATCCCACTGAAATAAAAGAGCAAAATGAAAACCTGGAGCTCCATCTGTAGTCAATCAGAGTGACAGCCGGGTGACCAAAGACACCCACAGAGAGAGACTATACATCGTGATTACAAACGTCTCACCGGATCTCATGTTCAGGTTCTGGTAAAAGAAATCCAGCCTGTAATTCTGACCGTTTTGTTCTCTGATTATTTCATCCTTTTGCACAGAGGAAGTTTGGTTCACACATTTTTTTTTATTCATTTTTTGCTTTAATCTGCAAAGTACTTAAGCCTTTTCTCTTTAGATGCTGAAGTGTTTTTGCACTTTTATTTTTGGTGCTCAAAGCAAACTTGTTACAAGGACTCTGCAGCGTTAGTCAACAAATAGATGCTGCAATAAGTACCTTGAGTGTGTCATTGACCCAGGCCATGGCGATCCACTGAAAACTTTTCTGTCTGTCTAGAAGTGGAAGTTTAGAGTAGATTTTCTAGGTGTGCATCTGTGTTTGCCTTCTCTAAACCCGCACGGCTGCAGCGAGAGTCCTTTCAGGATTTCAGACTCCACTGTTTGTTAAAGAGGGAGGAAGCGATTAGCTGCCCGTTAACAAACCTCTTAACGAACGCCGCTAATGAAACCTGAGGGCAGCTCTGGGATGGCCCCGGCATGCTACTGTAATTAGACTGGCAAATAAGAGCTCGTTATGCGAAGGAGTTAGCGTTAATCTGCATATCTTTACCCGAGACACTCGCGTTACACTGACAAACGTTTACCCAAAGGCACCGAAGAGGAAAAGAGGAGTTAGAGGTAACGGAAGAGAGAGAACGAGAAAATAAAAACTAAAGTTTAAGTTAGTGTTCGCAAAACAACTGACCGAGGAAATTGAAACCTAAAGAGAGTAAACACAGCTGGAAAAGGAGAACCAAATTGTACATTTGGGATTTTTTTTGCTTGTTGCATAAATTTTCTAACTTGATAAATTTGCAGGAAGGCTGATTTTTATTTTAGATAGCTTCTTCTGTTTCTTCTTCCAGTATTCTACCGGGCTGTGCATATGGGCGACTAGTTGGAGACTAAAAAATTGGAGAAAATTAGCAAATTTTCCGTCAGAATCACACTGAGATGGTTTGTAGGCAAAATCGGCAAGCTGATGGCTACTAGGGATGCACATATTATTTTGAACATTTTCTCACTTCCTTATCAATGTGTGCAGTTTTAGCATTGCAAAGAATTGCAATAAATCAACTATTTAAAGTAACATGCTTCTGCATGTTGATTTGATGGACTTTAATTACCCTCAATGACCATATGAAGCTTAAACAATAGTGGCACTAAAACATATTGAATGTGTTGAGAGAGAACATTTTGTGGTCATTTTGTGATGAAAAATGAAAAAGAGAGGGAGGAAAATGTTGTAACATCGCAACCCAAGGTAAAATCAAAATATTTAAGACAAGTGTCAGACTCGAATGTTTTTCTGAAATTCTGCAGCCTTATTTACAACATTAGTATTTGTGAAAATCTTGTTGCATTTTTGTTTCAAAATGTCTTAAAGGGGACGTACTATGCAAAACTCACCTTTGGCATCCTTTTGTGCAGCCATGTGCGTTTTTACTGCCTCTAAAACCTCTATAAATATGAAAAAGATTCCCTATCTGTTTTCTGTCAGTGTTTGGTTTTAGGAATTATGTGCCTAAAACGAGCCATTTGAAGAAATCCCTGTTTGTGATGTCACAAATGAGGAAATTTGAATTGAACCACCTCATGTGCTGCTGGGGGAGCAGCGGCTCTAGTTCGAGTCCCTACCAGACATCAGAGCTTCTCAGCTTATAGCAGCCTGAGCAAGGGATGGGTGGGCGTGGCCAGCTCCAGCTGGTTTTCTTAAAGTGACAGAACCCTGAAACGGCTCATTCTGGAAGGTACTGAAAATGTCAAGAATAAAATGGCTCTAATCCCTTTATGTGAGAGGGATTTTATGCAAAGAACCTCAAACATGTTTTGTGTAGACCATAGAAGTATGATAACTAACTATTATAACGTAAGGGAAAAAGTCACACGTCTGCTTTAATAATGTCTCCATTTCTTTGAGGTTTAACATAGTTTCCTTTGCTATTTGGTCACAAATACCCCTAAACGTCTCACTGAGTCCACACTGAAAATGGTTAGACATGTTTGAATAAATTATGACAAAGACTGAACAATAATTCACCAGCATGGACTGAAATCATCTGAGAGCAGTCTCCTGTACTTAAATGACCCATGCGGTGTGTTGTGACGCATGCAGGACTCTCTGGGGCTGAAGTGTGTATGGTCCTGGCAGCCGACTCTGGGGTTGATGGGTTTGACCTCCGCATGGCAGCAGGGGGCCTGATGGATCACTCTCTATCGCCAACACACACTGCAGACGGCTGCAGATATCGATACTGTTTGTAACGTACGTTGAGCGCTGCCATCTGCTTGTGTTTGGGGAGATTTCAGTTTGAACTGGAAGAACCAGTGCGTGGTTGTGTCATCTATTACAAACTGTGTTTTGGCCGTGACACCCTTCATCTCTTTGCAATAGGTGAGCAAATAAAGCTTTTTTTGGAGGACCACTATGTGTTTGTGTGTAATAATACGTGTGTCCACAAATGTGAGTTGCTGAAAGTGTGTGTCGGTGTGTGTTTGGTTCATTAGTGCAGTGGAAGAGGCGATTAGTTATCGTCATGTTGCTCAGCCTGCTGAGCTGTGGCACAGTCAGCAGCCATCTTTATTTCACACTCTCGCACGAGGACATGCACACGCACACTGAGAGCTACAGGAGCTGCAGAAGTTATTACGCACCCCCCCGTGCTTTGTACACACACAACCACTCTCGGATGGACACACACCTTTACGCCGTATCTCAAACTCCTTATTCTTCAATGCAAATGTACTGGGATGAACACACACACACACACACACACACACACACACACACACACACACACACACACACACACACAGAAGCACCAGCCTTCTCCTAATAACTCAGACGAACACACACACACCCTGGCTCGCTCTTCCTCTCCTCTACCCCTGACTTTGTCCTTGTGACCTTGGGCGAGTATTGCCAGTGGCGGCTGCTGAGATTTCTGCGTGGGGGGTTGGAGGGCGGATGAAAAAACGCTTGGCCAAGGATCACACAACTTTCATCCCCCTATCCATCCATTCGTCCGCCTGATGAATGGGAGGAAAGTTTCCGTCTCTGTTGACAGATGGCCGCGGAGTTTTTCTGGGACTCACAAGGAGTTCATTTATAATGAAGCTTCTCTTTGAATTCCAACACCATCAACAATATAAAGTACTTTAAAATGGTCTGAATGCGGTTTTAGTTAATGGCTGGTCGCATTAAAAGCAATGGTTAGAATTACAATATTTATTACCTCTTTTTATTATTTTGCTGATAAAATATTTGGTTCTTTTTTTAATTTTAGCACCAAAAATAGAATATTTGTTAGAAAAAATATGAGAAAATGAAAGAAATTTGACTATTTTTTATTGTGTTGCTTATAGGAGACATGTTATGACTTTTTTTCTTAAGTTATAATAGTTCTATGGTGATTACAAAACATGCTTATGAAGTTCTTTGCACAAAATCCCTCTCACAAGATGCAATTTCAGCAGTTTTATTCTTGACATTTTTAATACCTTCCAGAATGAGGGCTCTGTCACTTTAAGACAACAAGCTGCAGCTGGCCACGCCCACCCCCCCGAAGCTCAGGCTGCTATAAGCTGAGAAGCTCCAGCAGCAGCGGCTCTCTTGCACATGAGATATGATTCTATTCTAATTTCCCTGTTTGTGACATCACAAACGGGGACTTTTTGAAACGACTCATTTTAGGCACATCATTTCTAAAACCAACCACTGACAGAAAATAGATGGATGGAATTTTTTTACATTTGAAGTGTTAATAGAGGCAGTAGAGACACACATGGCAGCACCAGGCGAGTTTTGGTTAATATGTCCCTTTTAAACAAAACTAGACAATTTACAAGTTACATTCAACAATAATCAAACATCATGGGAAAAACTCAACTAGTAAACAAGAAGCCTGCGTCAGAAGCTCTGTAGGTTAGTCACTGACGTCCCCTAGAGTAACCATAGCAACCAAAAGATACGTTTGTGATGCATGGATGCATAAACTTTATTTGATCATTGGAAAATATCGGCACGGACAGTTTGTCTTAAAGATTGGATTCGAGGACCAAATCTGATTTGCTTGCAGTCTGAATGTAGCTTAAATATGAATCATTTCCATCATTCCCTCAGAGAACGCATCATTTATGTCCAGATACTTTATTTCTTCCATCAAGGCGTGAAATATCTGTATAGGTTAACCAACTGGGAGAGCCTCAACTCAATTCCTTCTCGCTAACATAGCTTTGCAGTTTAGTTTCCAGGACATTAATAAAACTCCTCTGTGTCAGATTTTTTTTATTCTGCTTCTTTGAAGCGTCGGAGCAGATTTTCCTCACCGCTAAGAGGCCGCCAACCTTAAAAGTGTTTGGTTATTTGATGCATGGACAGTTGATGTTCGTGGTGCTAAACGCGCAGATCGGGCGAGCTCAAACTGATCTGCTGTCAGAGCGTCGCGCCGTATCGGGATGTATTCAGATTCTCATTGGCCGCACATCTGCTGGCTGCCATTTTGAAGAACAGCTGACATTTGCCTTCTCTCTCCATCAGATACATTACTGGGCATGGGCCTCTGACATTTCTGATGATGTGTGTGTCCCTGTATGTGTGTGTGTGTGTGTGATGAGTTTCTTGGGCATGCCCCACTGACATTTTATTGGATGCTAATGGCATTCATCTACGTGGCAGCTGGAGGGGAGGCGGGCAGGGCTGTCTGTGAGTAAATGGCGCCTGTCGCTCACCTGTGTGTGTGTGTGTGTTTTGTTAAAAAAACGGAGGTTACGGTGATGGTGTCATGTTTTTTATGTGTGTGTTAGTTTGTTGATGATGCATCTTTTAGCAGAGAAGGGCTAGTTTCTAGTTTTGCTAGTGGTTTATTTGGGGTGTGCATGAGTGTCTGAGTGGGCCGTCAGTGGTCTGCCACCTGTGTGTGTGTGTGTGTGCACGTCTGGAGGGCAGAGAGATAAAGGCGCCTGCTTTTTTCTGATAAGGACTCCCACCTTCACCTCTCTATCACTTTACTGTTCTACTGCTCCCTTCTCCATCCATCCACCGTTTCTCCTTATTCTGTAGCAACAGCGCTGTCTCTTTTCTCTCTCTTCTCTTTTTTTCTGCAGTTCCTCCTGCCAGACTTTTGTTTTGTTCACTGTCGGTGTTGCTGTGCTGGATGAAATGAAGACACAGAAGTCCAGCGCCAATTTAAACACCAAACCGGACCAAACTGCTTCTGTGATTCGATGTTTGTAGATAAAAGCTCCAGAATCAGTTAAAAAAGTTCATTTAAATTGGAAAACCAAACTACCTTAAATTCACTCAAACACCGTGGGCAGAAATCCCGTTTATCACAGGGAGACTGTGCACACTCTAAAGTCAAATATAATCACTAAAAAACCCAACCTGCATGATTTTTTTTGGGGAAACCCAAATATTCCTGCAAAGAACATGATTTCTGAGGTGACTACAAATTTAAACTAGAAAACGGTGCTTCTTCTGGTCATTGAACGCAACACTTTGCACACACACAGCAGCTCTCCCGGTCCTCTGAATGGATTAAATTGTCGTACGTCGACAAAATAAAACTTTTATTGTTACTGTGGATGTTTTTGGTGCTGATCAGTGACATCACTCACTTCTGAAGCAGTCGCCATATGCTGGGAGGGTATAGGAAACACACTTATTTTATACACGTTTAAAGCTAAGCACTAAAGCATTTTTGGGTGTATTCACACAATATTTCTACCATCACCAGACCCATCAGCTGTGCTACTGACAGACACAAAACTGCTCTAATTACAGCACTGTTACACTTTGCTGATCTATACAGGGTCACCATTTCTTTCTTCTTTTCTCTGAGGTTGGAATGTTCCTCAGGAAGAACGGATAATAATTCAGTTAGAAATCCCAGAGAAGCAGGTGCGTTTGAACTGCGGCCCTCTGCTTTGAAAAAAGAGGCCTTCTCGCTCGCCCTTCCACCGCTTAATGACTGTAAATCTTGCGTCCATATAGATAAACCAGTGAAGGATTAGGTTGAAAGTGGCTCTCAGCAGGAGAGCAGACATAGCCTGTGGTTCTCTGCTCTGATCTCAGTCCTTCTATAGAATCCTCTTTCTCACCACGAACGCTTCCTGTTACTTTTAAGTGTCAAAGCCAAAAAGAAACACGTTCGTTTGCTGCGATGCAGCCGTTCTTCTTCAGCAGTTGCTCTAATTGAAACACATTTTAAAAATATCTCCCCTTCTCTTCCTCACTAACACTCAAATTGTTCACCCCCACCCCACCCCCACCCGGTTTGCATCATGATGCACTCCGCTCCTCTTCCTCTCTGCTGGGCATCTGTTCATTCAGAGCTTTTTGCTGGAGGAGAGGAGGATCCCTCCATCTGTACCTTCCCTCTGTCTCATGTCCTACATACAGCAATATTTGTCTTCTGTCTCAATTTGCCCACTGAAGAGAAAAAAAAAAGAAAATTTGACCACTTCCTTTCTAAGTACCTTTCCTTCTAGAACTCAACTGTCTCTTCTTGGATGTGTCTTTCTCCCAGCTGGCTGTTTAAAAGCTGTTTGCCATCTGATGCTCCTATGAGAGGTAATTAAAGCCTGAATCACAGACTCAGAGTGTGTGTGTGTGTGTGAATTCATTTCGTGCCGGTTGTCTTGTAAAGCGTTTGGGACAAACCGCACCCCGAGGCCCCCCCCCCCACGCAGTCTGCAGGTGTCTCATCATAACTCAACTATTTATTATCCTCTCACATTAACTTGTATTTGCTCTGCTCCTTCCTGCACACTTCGGCACAAAGTGAATTTATCCGGAACATATTAAACGCCTGCGCGGGCTTAATGTCTAGAATTATATTTATGTTTGTGATGCATTGTTTATTAAAGATGCATTCTTTATTTGCAGGCTGTGTTTTTTCTGACCAATAAAGCAGCAAATAGCTGAGAGGTTAGAGTTCCAAACTGAGCAGCTCACGTGGAGAAAATGTTACATTAAAGATGATCTGTACGTTTTTACTCACTGTGGTTTGTCTTCTGTTTTTTATTCATGTTCAATAGAAATCTGTTTACCTTCAGCTTTTTTGATTTTACAACATTTTTTTGTTTTGTGTACACTCTTGCATTTGGTTTTGTTTCTCAAATCACGTTTTAGTTTTAGTTAGCGTTGTTGGTCATCAGTATTTAAAGCTCCAGGTGTCGTCTTTTCTTCAGCTATTATTAAAATGTCATTTTTTCCTCCTGTTTTACTCTTCTGGAAAACAAAAAAGTTAAAAACGGACAACAGAGTACTCTAATAAAGACAGGGGAGGTTCTAGATTAACATTACAGGGGGCCGGCTGCTCTGTTAGAGAGGCACATTTGAAAGAAAACATTCCCTTTAAATGTTTTTTTGTGTGTGTGATAATTCAGTTATGGTTACTTTAGATATAACAGTATTTGAATGAGTTTCAAAATGTAACAAATTTGCAAATAGTACGCCCTCACCAGGGGGAACACAGGGGTGGGTCCAGGGTGGCTCTGGCCCACCCTGACCCCTCCCTATAACCGCCCCTGAGTAAAGATTCTTTAAATTTGAGAAGATACTGTCTTTTAAAATAACCTCAAAATTATCACAGACCTTTATGATACTTTTATCTATAAATGCAGCGTGAAGGTAGCAGAGTTTATTGGTGACATCACGGACACGTTTTTATTTTTTATAATTATTATTTCATGACAACAGTGTGAGTCCTTCTGAACATGTCACCTAATAAATGATCGTTCTTCCTAGGAAAGGTAATTGCATTGTGATGTCATAATTTATATCACAATGAGTTTTTTTTAACTCTCACAGTGTTGCCATTTATTTTATTAGCATGGATGGTATATTATGGTACAACCCTGAATTATACTAATTTAAATTATTTGATTTATTGTTTTGCTTTTATGTGCAAACATCTAATCAGATTACTTCACTGTCAGATAAGGAATATTTTATAAAAGACCTCAAAGCTTTTCTAAGAATAAAGATTATAATCTGTTTGTTTTCATAAATGACAGTAAGAGACAAACAAGTGGCTCATCTACTCACCCAAATTTAGAATTCTCTTAATGAACAAATAAAATGAACTAATTCTCTCTCATTTATCCTTTTTCTGCTCATCCTAGTCTTTATTTCTCGGTTTCTCTCCACCCTGACGCTTGTTTTCTTGTTTTCCCACTTTCTCGTCTATCATTAGTTCCATTTCAGCCACACCCACATCCCCGCTCCCCTCATCCATCATTCCAGCTTTGTTTTTCCTTTTTTCCGTCCTACCCGGTGTGTTTGTGTGTCTGCGGCGACGAGCCTGGAGCGAGACAGAGTGTGACACTGCATGTCTGTTGTTTTGTGTTTCATCAGCTTGATGGCGTTTTCTGTTTACTTCAAGATGAGACAGAGTGGGAAGGTGGCTTTCCCTGAAGGCAGCCTGACGGACTGAGATGTAAAATTAATTTCACTTCCAGATTATTTACTACACGCTGACACGAGTTGAGCGCCGGTTAACAGGCTCACTAATGACTCTTCTGCACCCGACTTTGACTCTCATTCGTAATTCATCACGCGATGGTTGAGTGAGCTTTTTCAGCTTTTGTCACACGATTCTTTTCTCCAGTGACTCACACGTTCACACCTGTGAGCAAAACGGCTCCGCCACAACGACTGGGGGTTAATTGCTCCATTCAGGAATTTATCATTATTAATTAGGAAGTTTTTATTGCTCGATTTCCTGTTTAAGATTTTGCAATCCAAATCAAAACTGGGGGTTTAATATTTTTAGCTTTTTTCTAACGTTAAAAAAGTTTTCTGGTAGATAAAAACATGTTTATGATGTTTTTTTTGCACTAAATCCCTCTCACTTGAAGCGATTCCAGCAGTTTTATTCTTGACATTTTCAGTACCTTCCAGAATGAGTCGTTTCAGGATTCTGTCACTTTAAAGGGGTCAGCACCTTTAATACCGTGGATATCTACATCCTATTATAGTCTTTTAGACCATTAAACTAAATTGTATTGGAAAAATAAATAAAAAATGTGATTGTTTAATCTTTTATTGTGAAGGGCATATTTTCTCGCGAGATCACACGCGTTATTTCGGCTGTCTCGGACGCGCGCGGGACTGAGGAGCGCGTTCATTGGTGGAAGGAAGCAGGAAGCAGGACACGGCTTCAGCGTCTTGCTCCAAAACAACAAAAGTTATAACTGAACCCGACCTGGCAGTGACCTACGAGATCTAACAGTGTATTTACGAGCCCGGGCCTCGCCTCGTGCGTAATGGCGTCCTCCTTTGTTGTTGAGTTGGGAGAGAAGCAAGCTCATCCAGGCATCGGCTCTTATGCTGTTGTGAAGCTGGAATACACACCGATCGGAGTTTTGTCTCCCGTAACACGGATTATAACACGAGTTGTCAATGGTAAGACATAATTTATGCGTTTCACGTTATGAAATGAGCTTTGTTGTGGTTCATATTTGTTTATATTAGGCCGTTGTGCCGACATATAGGCCAGAACTCAAGTTCTCGTGTTGGAGTGCGCGTGCTCGTGGGGTGCGTGTGAGCTGGTTTAAGAAAGCAAGATTAAACAAACACATCAATGTTAAATATCGGCTTCTCAGCCAGTGAAAAATCATTAGGAAGCCATTATAGACATGTTTTTAAGTGGAAAAGTGAAGATTTCAGGTGATGACTCCTTTAAGAAAACAACCTTACCATGCTGTCGTTGTGTCCTTGGGCAAGACACTTAACCCACCTTGCCTGCTGGTGGTGGTTGGAGGGACTGGTGGCACCAGTGCTCGCAGCCTCGCCTCCATCATTGTGCCCCAGGGCAGCTGTAGCTACGATGTAGCTCATCATCACAAGCGTGTGAATGTGTGGATGACTGATTGTGTTGTGAAGCGCCTTGGGGGGTTGTAGAACCCTAAGAAGATGCTATACTAATACAGGCCATTTACCATTTATGTGTCTATAGGATGGGCACCTGCAGGAGAAAGACCTTATCATAGGAGGTTACGTTTGGACGAGGATGACAAAGCTGCTTTAGGTTTTCCTTCCTGCACAGAAAACATTGAAATGTTGTTGTTGTGAGGTGTTTTGGTATAAAATTGTATTAAAGATTTCCGAGGAAAAAAAAGTGGCAACTGTCAGATGCAATTTGTCAAGTGACAAGCTGGGGACCGTTTAAAATCAATAACAATTAGCATTCATAGAGGAAATAAGGCCGGGAGGGAGGCACGTAGGAGGAGAAAAAGTATTAAAAAAGACAGAATATGTGGATGCTGAGTAAAAACACAAAAATATTAAACGTGGTGAGTATCAGTTCCATTTAGTGAAGGTTTCTTAACTTGTGGTGGATTATTGAGGTTTAAAATGTTTGTATTTCAATAGATACAAAAGCTTTCAGATATAAAACAAAACAGGATAGACGCAGAGAGCAGGTTCACTGAGAAATCATTTTTTACTAATGAAAAAGATCAGTCACTCTGAGTTTAACATGCAGGCTGAACATGAAAATGGTCTACCCCTATTTCCTGCATTAGCTTCTCATAGAAAATAGATGGAAAAATGCTCGGTTCAGAAAATCCTGACAGATCTACGTCACACCTAGGGATGGGTACCTTTGACATTTGAATCGATACGGTACCAATTCCCGGTACCTATGAATCGATACCGGTACTTCACGGTACCTATTTTCGATACTTTTGAGTGTTTAATAATTATTTAAATCTCATTTTTAATTAAAAATTTATTTTTTCTCAATATATAACCATATTTGATAAACATAACAATAAATAACATACAACTGTTTGTATTTTGTCATCGTAGTGTTGTACAAAATTCTTCAATATGAAAACCTTTAACCACAACTGTTTCTAAATGATGCAGAAACTAAAACCCAGCTCCATGTGCTCCTATTCCTCTCCTTTCCCCTCTGGACTAATTGTGTGATGGTGCGTCCTTGTAGTATTAGAAACTGCTGTGAACTAAATTTACTGTGCATCTTCATTCATTTTGCCGTTCTTTTTCAAACAGTTGATTTTTCCTACTCGGAAGTCGGAATTTCCGAGGAGGAAGTGAACGCACCATTAGCTGATAGCAATGTTAATGATAGCTAAAATATCAAGCTAACACTATCTTAAACATCTGCTGGAGCAGATTAAGATGATGATGCCTCACTTAGATCGTTGTCGCTGGTTTCATCATCACCCAATCACCCACTGCATTTAGTGAAGTGAAGCCAAACTTTATAGCGCGTTCGCTTTCTCCTAGTCGAAATTTCCAAGTTCCGAGGAGAAAGCGAACGCACCATTAGCGGAACAGGAGCTAAAATATCAAGATAACGTTATGTTAAACAGTTTATTTACCTGCTGGAGCAGATTAAGACAATGATGCCTCACTTATATCATTGTTGCTGGTTTCTTCATCACCCAGATAGCCATCCCATTTAGTAAAGTGGACCCAAACTTTAGAGCTCTTCCTCTGTGCCATGCTGCTTGCTCTGTTTACAGCTTGCCTGCAGCGACTAGCGACTTTCCGCTCAATCACCGGTGAAACACTTCTCGAGGGGGGAACACATATCGACATAACACCGGCGCTGCTGTCTATTTTGGCAAATTGCTGTCTCGCAAGTTCTCGTTAGGTCAGGTACCGAAACAAGGCACCGTTTCTTGTCACGTGAANTATAAAATTGTATTAAAGATTTCCGAGGAAAAAAAAGTGGCAACTGTCAGATGCAATTTGTCAAGTGACAAGCTGGGGACCGTTTAAAATCAATAACAATTAGCATTCATAGAGGAAATAAGGCCGGGAGGGAGGCACGTAGGAGGAGAAAAAGTATTAAAAAAGACAGAATATGTGGATGCTGAGTAAAAACACAAAAATATTAAACGTGGTGAGTATCAGTTCCATTTAGTGAAGGTTTCTTAACTTGTGGTGGATTATTGAGGTTTAAAATGTTTGTATTTCAATAGATACAAAAGCTTTCAGATATAAAACAAAACAGGATAGACGCAGAGAGCAGGTTCACTGAGAAATCATTTTTTACTAATGAAAAAGATCAGTCACTCTGAGTTTAACATGCAGGCTGAACATGAAAATGGTCTACCCCTATTTCCTGCATTAGCTTCTCATAGAAAATAGATGGAAAAACGCTCGGTTCAGAAAATCCTGACAGATCTACGTCACACCGTTACTTAACATTCATGGACTCACCCATCTTGACTCATGACGGGGAAGGCTGTTGTTGGTTTAGCGTCCAGGAAACAGCAGAGAACGTCTCGGCTAGTAGAAGCTAAATGTTAGCATTAGCAACTCCACCACACAGCAGAACTCCTCCAGGCTTGTGTTATTTGTGGAGATAAAACATCAACGTTGCAGAACAAACAGAGTCAGTGGTAGAGTTGTGTTGCTGTTAGCCAATCAGAGGAGAGATGTCCAAATATCAGGAAATAAGACTCCAGATCCTGCCGTTTTAAACCACTTTCTCCTCCAGCTGACTTCTACATTCTTAAACAGGCACATCTGAGCTTTTTCCCCCAGAGAACATCTTACAAGGCATTCATTCCTAGTAGACACCACTGCAAATGTATTAAAATATGAGTGAAGCTGACCTTTAAATAAAAGATTGGATTTGATGGCGGCGACTCTGTTCAACGAGGATTTACCAAGTGATCCACAGAACAGATACGTCTGCTGGTGTCCTTGTGCTGGAAAGACCAGAAACCAGTGGATATGTGTGGATGTCACCCAGTAAGCACTATTAGTCATGTGAATTCATACATGTCCAAAGCTGATTTCAAACATTACAAAAAACTTAATCAGGACACAGAATAACATGCATTATTCGTCCTGGAGGAGCTGAAAGTGGAGCAGCTGCATCTCCACATAAGAAGGAACTGATCAGGATGTTTCATGGATGCTTCTATTGTCAGGTTTTCTGGACTGGGCCAGTCCTGGGATCAGACTGTGGGGTCAAACTGGTTGGTAGTGTTAAAAATTAGGCCTGCAGATCAGGAGGAGATGGAGCATTTCACTAGGGAGAGGGATGTCTGCATTTCTCTACCGCAGGGGTAGGAAATCCTTGATGGTCACTATCCAGCATATTTTAGTGGTTTCCCTTCTCAAACGCTCCTGATTCAGAGGTTGAATCACCTGTTCAGCAGCTCATTAAGCTCTGCAAAAACCATCTGATTAAACAACTAAAACATGCTGGATGGTGACCCTCGAGGATCAGGACTCCTCACCCCTGCCCTACTGGATCTGGGCGAACACGTGAGTGTTCATTCGTTGGACTGATCAAGAATGTAAAAACATGAAATAAAAAACAGAAGCAGTCAGAATAAATCAGCAGAGATTAGTTTAGCAGTAAAAATGACGTGGAAAAGCACTGGAGCATCCTCAGCAGTCCCAGGTTCAGCACCACGGACAGCGACCTTGACACTTTTATCTGAATGTTTTAATAAAAATCTTAACAAATAGATGAAAAGTGTATTATTACAACACTTTTAAAAACAATATTACTTTAAAACACCCTTTTTCCTGGATATTTTTTGTTTGATGGCTCTGTAAAAACAGACTTTGATGGAAAAGCCACCAAACTGTCTTTTACAAACCGGTTGAACTGTACGTATAAACGTCCCCATTTGTGATTAACTGATAACATTTACTGCATCAAGCGTATAAAAAGTTGGACCCAAGTCCAGACGGTGGAACAAGTGGGCTGGTTTATTAAAAATAGATGTATTTAGCTCTGGAAAGCAAGCTGAGACTTGTTTTGAGTGCTTTCAGACAAAAAGAACTGGGTGATGGCTCAGCGCCAAGTGTGTTTGTTGGACGAGGCGGGAAGGCAGCAGATCTGAGGTAGAGAAAAACACTTAATTACAAACATGAAAATACAAGAGTAAAAACAGAGAGACAACCAGAAAGTGGAGCTGGACTTTAGCCCTGATCTGACTGCTGAGTGATTTATGCATCAGATGAAGAGAAAAGGGGAAACTGGAGGAAAGGAGAGCAGCAATTCTGTTTTTAGCTTTCACTCCTCTCTGCTTTTTAATTTATTTTTTTGCAGAATTGGGATCTAAAGATCACAGTTTCGTCTATAAAAATAATTCAGTGTCATTAAGAATTTAAGTGTCTTACAGCAGAAAATCCAAACTCATCACATCCTCGCAGTCCGGAGCGTTTCTCATCCACTCGGCCTTTAAATGCCAAATTATGAATGTGTGCCACTTTTGGGCAACATTTGTGTTTTCTACTGCTTGCCTGAAGCATCTGAAAGGTGAAGGAGGAAACATCTCCAGCTGGGAGGGATAAAGGAGAGGATCAAGAGAGGGAGAATGGAGAATGAGATTAAGAAAGAAGGGAAAGAAAATCAAGAGACGCACTGAAGAAGTGTGCGAGTGATATTAGCCAGGGTGAAAGTGAGGACAAGTACTTTTTCTCTCTACCCTTCTGTCGTTTAGTTGGCAGAAAAAGCTCGTCTGGTTGTTCCAGTTTGGCAAATTCACTTTGTGCTCAAACTCTTTCTATTCCTTTTTCTCTGAGCAATAAAAAAAGCACTTAGAAGTAGATTAAACTTGAAAAAGATGCTTAAAGATGCAGAACTTCGTGCACGTGGCAATATTTGCAGTTAAAAATAGAAGGAATGAAGTTTACGTAGCAGAACGAGTGAATGTTTTCTAGCAGCTCGGGAAGGACGGCAGGATTTTCAAAGTGTTCTTTAGATGCTTTTAGAGACGGCTCGTCTGTTCGAGTGTACATGCGTGCACTCTTGACTTCTCCGGTGATTAACGTGTTGCTCTTGAATGCTCAGCGGGGAGGTGAGATTTTTGGTTTTGTGTGTAAATGCTGCAGAGGCCGCAGCTGTCGAGGTGTGTGTGTGTGTGTGTGTGTGTGTGTGTGTGATGGTTTAGTAAGAGTGTCTACTCGTATGTCATTCCTCTGTGCCTCCAGATGTGTGTGCATGTGTGTGTGCGTGCATGTGTGTGTGTGTTTGATACCGTAGCCTTGAGTCTGACAGCCTGTCAGAAAAGCTTTCTAATTGTGGTTAAAAGATGGCAAACTGAAGCCAGCCTAATATATCATACGCCCAGTGTACACACACACACACACACGCACGCACCAGCATGGGTTGTGTGATTTGGCAGGTTTCATAGCTCTTATCAAACAAGCCACTGGTGTCTGAGGTAGCTGAGTTATATAAGCGCGCTATATGTATGTAAATTAGTATTTATTGATAACGTTTCTGGAGGTTTCGTTTCCTTTATGAGCAGAAAATGACAGGGAGAGAAGGGATTTGGAGGAAAAAGGGTCCTAAATGCAATAAATGAAAAAGTAAAAGGATCGGTGAAGGAACAGAGGAAAGAAAGGGGCAGAAATCATAGAGTTTAAAAAATCTTAAGGCAGAAAAGAGACAAAATAAGCCTGGAAACAAAACCTAAAAAGTAAAATAATGAAGTGGATTGATGGAAAGAAACAAACAGCAAAAGAGATTCAGGGAGGAAATCAGGAAAAAGAGTGGAGGTTTTTTTTTTTGGTCAGAATAACAAGGAGAAAACAACACGTGGGAGTTTTGGGGAAAGAAGATCAAGAAAAAGGAGTAAAGGTGGAAGAATACATTTGGAAAGCGGGAAAAAGGAAAGTGTGTTAATCTGTGCTGGCAGTCTGGAAGGCCAGAGAAGCAAAAGACTGTTTCCTTCTCTTTCTTTCACTCTTTTCCGTCCTGCCACCTTCTATTTGACTGATCTGTTCCTTCATTTCTCTTCTATTC
>SSNS01000007.1:2802486-2834663 GCA_006937985.1 Aphyosemion australe | reverse complement strand
CCCAGACCTCCCTCTCCCCAGCCACTTGGGCCAGCTCCTCCGGGGGAATCCCAAGGCGTTCCCAGGCCAGCCGAGAGACATAATCTCTCCAGCGTGTCCTGGGTCTTCCTTTGGGTCTCCTCCCGGTTGGACGTGCCCGGAAAACCTCACCAGGGAGGCGTCCAGGAGGCATCCTAATCAGATGCCCGAGCCACCTCAACTGGCTCCTCTCGATGTGGAGGAGCAGCGGGTCTACTCCGAGCCCCTCCCGGATGACCGAGCTCCTCACCCTATCTCTAAGGGAGATCCCAGACACCCTGCGAAGAAAACTCATTTCGGCCGCTTGTATCCGCGATCTCGTTCTTTCGGTCACTACCCAAAGCTCGTGACCATAGGTGAGGGTAGGAACGTAGATCGACCGGTAAATTGAGACTTCTTGTTATGTTCTTCCTGTGTTCATTTTTCATCTCCATTGGTTTTTCTTGTTTTAACACAGTATTATGATGTTTCATTTACCTTTAATTACTGACGGTTTCGGCGACTACTGTCGCCATCTTCAGAGTCACGCCGACTTGACAGCGTCACTTCCGCTGTTTATTTGCATCAACATCATAATACTGTGTTAAAACAAGAAAAACCAATGGAGACGGTAAATTGAGAGCTTTGCCTTTCGACTCAGCTCTCTCTTCACCACGACAGACCGGTACAATGCCCCCATCACTGCAGATGCAGCACCAATCCGCCTGTCGATCTCACGCTCCACCCTTCCCTCACTCGTGAACAAGACCCCGAGATACTTAAACTCCTCCACTTGGGGCAGGACCTCGTCCCTGACCTGGAGAAGGCATTCTATCCTTTTATCAGACATGTTTCATTGATTTCATGCCAGGCCCAATAAAAAAAAGTGTTCCTTTAATTTTTGTGAGCAGTGTAGTTGCAGCTTTATGAGTTTAATTTATTTGAAATGAACATGAACTCCTTTAGCAGCTTTCTGCAGGAAAAAAACCCACTTGAAACAGTACAAAGCTACTGGCTTTTTCTTCCTTGTTTCAAATTTTGTGCAGTTTTAAAAGAAAATGGAAGTTGTCATGCATGACATGACCCAGGTGCCATTTGAGTCACTGGAGTGTTTCAGTAAATCACAGCTTTAAAGGTGAATACAGAGCTGGAAACCTCAGGCTGCACGGTGGTCAAAAGCAAAAGTAGTAAGGTGGCTTTGGTTTTCAGTTTAAAAACAAAACAAAAAACGTCAAAGGTTTAGTTTTGCTCATTGTGACAACCCTTCCTACCATCTTTGGGTTTAAATGTACTTTCAGATTCATGTTCTTGAGCCAGTATGTGCTAAAATGACCCTTTACAGGGTTAAAGAAATGTCACTCAGACCCCCACTGCCCTCTGTGGCCAGAATACCACACTTGCAACTTCAGAGTGGCGGTCTGGTTCTTGTTGGACTTAGTAAAGTGGAGCTGACATGCCTGGTGCTGCGGTCTGCTTCCAGCATGTTTCCTGCATGTTTTAGATCATGAACACAGCTGATTTGTTTGATTTAGTGATGAACCGCTCCTGTAGACACTAATGAAGGCTGAGGAGACATTTCAGCAGTTAGATTAAGGTGTTAAAAAGAACGCACAGCAAGTTGATAAGTTTCACTATTGGTTTCACTAACAGACACTAGGGGGTGCTAAAATCAAGACAAAGCTGCATCGTATCTCTTTAATAAGAATCAAAAGCAAGGATGAACTTGGGCGATGCTAACCCCTTATGCTCGGTGGGTCGAGGTGCCCTTTTTTAGACTTCAGCTTTTATTTTTCACACTTCGGAGCAGCAGAACCTTTATATACATAAATTAAACTTAATAATTATCCTAAACAGTCTATCTATTAATTACTAAAAGGCATCAAAAAGTAAAGTTGGCGACAGTGCCTGTTGCTCCATCATGTTTTCACTTTTTCTGCTTCATTTCCTAAATTCTGACTGACTGTGAAACGCAAAGATTATCAGGAGATTACGTCTCGCATTCACACATTTAAAGATTATTCTTGGTTATCTCCTGGTACTGTCAGTTTACAGAATATACTTTTAAAGAAAGAAAAAATAAAATACAGTATGGAATTTAAAAGAAAATATTTTCTGCCTCTCAGCTGAAAAGACATTGACACCAAAAGAGCAGCTGAATATTTTAAAATTTTATAAAATTATGACAAAAAATATTTTTATAAGTAAAAATAAATCTAAAATAAAATCTCAGTACAAAATGCTCTTTTTTTAAAGAACAATTAATTTCAATAAATTAAACAATAAATTCTGACTGAGACGTATTTGATAAAACTTCCTTTCATTCAGATAAAATTCTCATCTGATAGAGAAGAAAACAAATTTACGTCCATGTTTATTTAAATATCTGAGCTTGTTTTCTACCATGAAAGCGCCCAATATTTGAGCTTTTTAGGGAACAAGAAAAAGCAGAAATTTGAACAAACACAAAATCTCAGGACTCAAACTGCACTTTAAAAAAGCGAGTTTTCCCCAATGCTGCTGCTGTGTGTGTCTGTGTGTGTGCGTGTGTGTGTGTGCATGTGAATGTAGCAGTTTGCTAGTGATATTTGGAAGACAGTTGTTCTGTTTCATTGTCCCGTGGGGCTGTATGTCCTTATCAGCATGCATACGTGCACACGCCCACACACACACACACACACACACACATGCACATAGAACAAACATGAGAACACAGTTAGCACTCCAGCTAACCTTCAGCAGCTGACTAAGATGGTTTATAACTGAAATAAAAGCTCATTAGCCAGCATTCTCACATTTAAACAACATGGTTGTGGCTAAAAAACAGTTAGCATAGCTTTATTTTATTGTTGCATTAGATATTTATAGAATCTGAATACTTTTCACAAGTTGTTGTCAGGATTAAAAAAAGAGTAAATTCATTTTATTTTTTGCAGATGTCAAATTATCTAAAGTATAACTTTAGCATCCTGATAGTTGTGCTCTGATCATTTAGCATATTTGTCTGTTTTGTCTTTATATTTTCCACCTTACTTCACTCTCTTAGTGTCCCCGTCTTGCTTCTCCTTTTGCTCCTTTTATCCCCTTCTTCAGCTTGTTCTTGTGGAAAAATTATGGGGGCTCAGTTTTGTTCATTTGGCCGATTGTAAAAAAGGAAAACAACAAATCAAACGGGGCCATTTGATTTTAAATCACTAATGACTGTTACACTGGGCACCGCTGAGTTATTGTCTCTGCAATGGCACCCATGCAGGAGTGTTGAAAAAACAATGCCGACACTTTTCACATTCTCAAGTACCCAATTAAATCCATCAGCTGAAGGACTTTTCCTCTTGAAGCTCAAATTATTCTCCTTTTTCCATCTTTAATATGGTGACCTTTTCCAGTAAATGAGATGACTTAGGACAGGGATTCCCAACCACTGGACCCCAAACTTGTCCATGCATTATTTGGAATGGGAGATATTTGAACTGTTGCATTACATTACATAGAATGCATACAAATGTTTATAATATCTATGGGATTGTCATTCATACTGCCTGCTCAGAGTTGTTTGACACATTTTTCTATGACAAGAAATCTTAACTGCGCTCAGAATAAACTGTTTAAATGTTTCCTTTTTACCCTTGGAGGTCCCTTAAAAAAAAGTAACATTGGGGACCCTTAGCACAAAAAATGTCCTTGATAAAAAGGTGTAAGTAAAATTATGTTTCATAAGTCAGATTTTTTTAACATAGATTCCATCCTTGGCCTCAGCACTCACAAAACATAATAAAATATGCGTTTGTTTTTTATATTTGACCCCTTTAATGTCAGGTTTTATTAAAAATCTGCATTGTAAAAAAACAAACAAAAAAACACTGCCTGCACAAAAAAATGCACGAGGGACCTCTAATGGTTAAATTTCCGTTAATCAGTCAATGATATTAAAAGTTTTGCCTCTCCGTCTGTCGTTGGATGCTTTTTGTTGAGTGAATCGGTGTAAACTCAATACCATCAGGTTTCTGTGTTGCTTGGCATCCAGACAAAGCTTACGTTTTACTTCCTGTTGTAATCCCACGCACGCAGCACCGCTGACAGTGATATTATCACTCCTGGCACCAGATGTGCTTTAGTGTTGTTTTGGTAGCTCTGGCGCTCATCCCAGCGTACCAATGCAACTGCTATTTTTATAAATTAGGCAGGTTCACGTCTACAGGCATTGTTTTTGTCAAATAAATGCATGATTCTTTTTGATATGGACTGCTTCAACAGTTTTTAGGGATATGAAACAACCATATTCTAGTGGTGCAGCTGTGCAGTATCATCAACATTTAATGGACACTTCAGCCGTGGTAATGAACAATTGTGACCTTTTAATTCAACAGTTAGCTCAAATCACCAAGATTCATTATTAAATAATTAAATGTGACAAAAGTCTTTGGCTGAAGTTTTACAAACGTGAGATTGAAGTGGCGGCACTTTAGACGAACACTGGGTAGAGAAAGCTGCAGAGAACCCAGACTGATGAACTCGGCGAGATGCTGGATGGAGATTGTGAAGCAAGTCCTGAGAGGGACCGATATGCGAATGCAAACACTGAGCAAGTTATCCCTACGCAAAACAGAGATAAAGCCAGAGAGACAGACAGTCGGTGAGAGACAGGATCAGATAGGTGGAAAGAAAAATGGGAGACAGCAGTGAGAGCTGCAGAAACTGTTTAAAAAGCCCCAACTATGGCAGAAAAGAGGGGGAGCTAATCAGTGAGGCATGCTGGTAATGTCTCCTGTGCTTTAGTGTTGTGTGTGTGTGTTAGTGCTTGTATAGGTGTGTGTCTGTGTGTGTGTGTGTGTGTGTGTGTGTGTGTGTGCATGATTGTCTGCATGCATGTGTGCACAAGTATATTTTTAGCCCTGATGATGAAGCTCAGTGCATCTGGTACCTCTAGCCCTTGGGGGGCCAGAGTAGCCGCACACACACATTCGGAGAGCTTCTCCCTATAATTCACCCACACTTTCTCCTGACACAGACCCACAAATGCAAACTCTGACCAATCTGTTGCCTAAATGTATAGCACACCCTTTGATGGATACGGCCATCCATGCAAAAGCAGTACTATCACTTATGGAAGGGATGCATGACAAACATGGATCAGAGGAAAACTCGAACACGTTGTGTCCCAGCTTCGTTGCTGTAAAGCCATCTGACGACACATTTCTCTTTTTGAAATCCTTTTTCATTTGTCTTCAGTTGGTCTCCTTTGTGTTATTTTCTGTTCGTCACAAGCATCATCTCTCCCTGTTCCTGAAAAGACATAAAAGCTTTCACTGTCCTCACAAGGTCAACTCCGCTGTTAAATGAGTCATGGATGGAGCTCTGAGATGCCCCACCAACTGACTGATGACGGAGGATTGTCAGGTGTTGATTAATTGACCGTTAACTATGTACTTCCATTGAGATGTAATGCTTTCTTGGTTTCCTGGAATGAAAGTTTGCGGTTTTATGGTCTACATTCATGCAAACTACAATAAAACATTTCTAACGTGAGCAAGAACGAGTCAGAAAAACAAGATGTTGCTTCATATTCTGCAGAAACGGCAAGAAAAGTTCTCTGTGCAGCCCATTTAAAGTTAAAAAACCATTTCCCCTTCCCATCATCCAGTCGTCCTGTGCCGTTCTGTCCCAAGTTGTTTTGACTTCATCTTTGCTTCTTAGTTTTAGCTGTTAGTGTCATCCCAAAGGAGGTGCTGAGAGAGAAATGGAGGGAGGTGATGGGAGTGGTGGGGTGTTAGTGTGAAAAGCTAACATTCGCTGACACACACACGCAGGATTGTGTAAGTGTGCGTATTACACTTTTTTCCACTATTGTGCACGTGGATTTACTTGAACAGAACACTGCTGTGACCTTCACACCTAAACTACAACCATTTATTATTATTATAATTTAATTATGTCATAGATAAGTTTATCTTAAAGTTAAAGTGCTGTTAAATGTTTAATGTAGGGCTGGGCGATATGGTCTAAAATCAATATCACAGTATATTGAGGAGTTCACCTCGATAACGATAAATGGACAATATGTGCAAAAACAAAAGTTGTCCACTAGATGGGGCTGTCACGTGTATTACGTTGAGTCATGTTGTCATGTGACTCGAGGTGGTACAGGATTTACCTCGGAGGTCTAAACTGGGAATGATGTCACACCTGAGTTAACAGCATTCTGGTTACCATAGTCGGAGAAGTCGGGATTCCAATATGGCGATGCCCTCAAACAGTAGCCGTTGTTTGATTCCTCTTAAAAACTTAAGACTTGCATACGAGTTTGTTCAGCTTATATTTAAATGCACTACATGTAACATTGATTTAAAATGCACTCTTACAAGTGTGTCTTGTAAAATAAACACATTCAACCAAAACTTAATGTTGTTGATACAGAGCTGCCATTTTGGATGTCGAGATCAGGGTTCTGAAATTCTTCCAAATTTCCGACTGGGAGGTCCGACTTTGGGGGCATTTCAGTTGATTTTTCCTACTCGGAAGTCGGGATTTCCGAGTTCTGAAGACTAATCAAACGCACCATAAGATACATTGCGGTTTTTGTCCTTTTCCTCATTCATCTGCAAACCCAAGCTGCACAACCAGCCGGACACTCACTTCGTTCAACGTTCCTTTACCCATCAGGGTAAAACAGCCAATCAGCACGTTGCTCATTTAATATTCATGTCCTGAATTAGGGGGCGGGGCAAACCAGTCTTTTCATTGGAGAGCTTTATTATAAGGTTGTGTTTGGCCATTTATCAGGACTCCTGGGGCATTGTGAGCCACAACAAAGTTTAATAAGCTATATGATGCTCAAAGAGCAGTTAATTTCTAGGACATAGAAAAATAGACATCAAATTAAGGCTTCTAGAAGTATGCATATTTACTTCTTATCTGGTCATACAGGTTGACAGTGAGACAAAGAAGCGATCCGAACGCTCTGATTTATGATGCGACGAGTATGAGCGGGCATTTGAGACCTGTAGAGCTCCAGCATCCCACCAAGCAGTGTTGTTGGCAAACTCCAAACACCGGTCTGTGGGGCTTCAGTGATCCACTTATTTTCCTCACTGATGTACAATTTGTTTCTAAGCCAACTAACCACCTACAGACTCTGGTCTGGCAATTCTAGCTCATTAAATGCTCTCAGTTCTGTGGCACAAAATTAACTCTGTGGGACAGCTCGGCTTCAGACAACACACACACACACGCGCACACACTTCGCTTTTGACCCATAAACTTCTAAATAAATGAGTTTTTACTGTTGCCACTGCTGTTGTGAGTGCTCATTTAAAAGTACATCTACTTGTGCATGAGTGCTTTATTTATTGTGCATGAACATTTTCATGTGATAGTTCGGAGTGCAAATAAAGGAAAATGCCGTCCACACTTAACAGCTTAATGAGTTTTTTCTGAAGGGCTTACATTTATTTGCATTTCTTATATTCTCATTTTTGCAAAACATTAATTTTATTTTTCAGTATGAAAAATGAGCATCTTTTGTTGATGCACGTTTGATGTGAACATTTTGACTTTTTTAGTTTTTAAAGCAGGATATTTCTGACGATCCATAAGGTGTGCAGAGGTGTGTCCCTGTGCACTTGTTTGGTGCTTGTGTGCAGTTTTTCTCCTCTGTTTGCATTCCTCCGTGTCTCTGTGTGTGTTTGAGTCTGTCAGTCTGTCTGTTTGGATGGATGTCTCAGCTGGTATAGCAGAGCAACATCACAGATGACTCAGACAGCCTCAGCCTGTTTTGACGGAAAGGGGGAGGAATGAGGGTGGGGAGGGAGGAAAAATCGCTGAAAAGGATGCTGCCTCAAAAAGCTAGTCATACATTTTCTTTTTTGGGGGGATAAAGGATGACAAATTCAGATTTGTAACACCAACAAAAGGTATACTACAAAATTATACAATCTAAAACCACACACATCTATCAGGCACTAGAACGGCCAGACTTTGAAGTCTGTGTTTTCATCACACACTCACAAATCCCACTTTTTGCTCTGCGTGCCTACTCAACTCCTGCTCCACTTTAGATTCATCCCTCAGAGATTGCACTTGGAAAAAGTAATTTTGCTTCTTCTCAGTTGTCAGAAGTCATGCGAAATATTCCGAAACATGTTCCCTGAAATATACAAGGATTCCTTTTTAAAATATAAAAACCCGCTTTTTGCAGCCTGGTGTCTAAAAACAAACTTGAGAAAAAGACGCTTGGAGGAGACATCTAAGGGAACTCCACTCTAATTACCACAAAAAGCCCCAGATCCTTTCCCTCGAAGGGCAAGCGAGTGCTCGTTTAACAAAATATCTAAATAGGTGCCATCTAGGATTATTTATGAAGTGAATTGTGGAATGAAAAATGGGAAAAATGAAAGCCGTGGAATATTAAAAGCACTTGAATTAAGAAGATCCTTTAGAGGAAAAGAGCTTTATCCTGTTCACTGAGCCCTCGTGGGAATCTAGATTCAAAAACCCATCTAGCCTGATTTTTTTATAATATACATGTGATTTCTCCCTGTGTGATGTACCTCCTTTATCCTGGTGCACCCACACCACGGCCATACATTACATCAGCTCTGGGAGGAGTGCTTGGACTTCATACGGTGTGTGTGTGTGTGTGCATGAGAAAAGGTAGGAGGAAGAACTGGAGGGCTCAGAGCCAGCTTTGGCCATGGCAAAGAGGATCTATTCAAAGAGAACTTCTCAGTGCAACACTTGCTGCTTTTACATAAACACACACAGAGACGTGCATGAAGATATTACTATGGTTATACCCACTTATACATCTAAAAGTAGAAGTACACTTGTTGACTGTTTTCTTCCCCGATGCTGCAGAAGTTATTCGATTGTTACTAAAATCATGCATAAACAGTTGTCACACTGGAGCTGATGCACAGAGCACGGTTCCGTTTGGAACGATGGTGGATTTAAATCTTTTTAGTGAGTCTCATTTCAGCGATGGACTTTAAAAGCTAATGTTTCAGTGGGGTGGGAGGGTCTTTGTAAGTTCCTGCAGATTGAGGTACTTAAAGTAGCTCTCCAGAGTATTTCTTTTATCTGATGGCTGACAAGCATATCACACCAAGAGTCGGTCGATTCGGTAATTTAAGATGGCGACTGCACGTTTCTTGTTTATGAATGTGCTTCTGTAGCCAACAAAAAGAGCTAAAACACTTTTTACAAGTATTATTCTCATGTCATGTTGTGTTTTCATATATTTACATTTTAAAGACTTGAAGTTCCTCAATGCTGCATCATCCGAGGTACTTCCTTAAATTTGAAGCACGTAAGCGGCAGTCTAACACTATTGGTTCTGGTCGCCGCTCAGTTTCCTATTCCACGAATTTACAGGGCAGGGGGCGGGCTTAAAAATAAAAAGACATATCGCAAGACAATCACTTTTACGGATTTCTGAAAAATCATACATAATTCCTGAAAGGGGAAAACTCCAGATGCTGCTTTAAGTCCTTTATTTTAAAAAATAATTGATCTGCTTCTGCTTCTTCTTCTTCGATGTATGGTGGACTGCCCCGCTGACTGATTTCCATCATGTTATTCGTTGATTGGTCCTAGCTAGTGATGGTGCGATGAAACCTCGCAATGAACTGAAGCTTTCCATCCAACTGGTCGACTCATGATTCGAGGCGTTGTGATGATTCATTTGCTCTACGGCGCCATCAAGTGGACGATATAACTAAAACGGGCAGAGTGATTATAATGTGATGTACGAACCTCATAAACTGAATAAATAATGATGTTTGCAATGGCAAAATATAGTTTTAATATGTCCTTTTAATAAAATGTCTAGTACAAAATACAATTCCACAACAGAAGTGTTTTGCTGCCCCTTTTATTTGGAATCCCACGCGAACTGGCGAGCCAGTTCCTGAATTGGTCACGTGATACTGAATGACAGCGAGGCCTCGAACGTCACTACATACGTAATCGAGACAAGCCTCGATACGCACTTCACAAAAAATCTCTCTGGAGTACCCGACACACGCTTCGAAGCGTCAACACAAAAGACACGTCACTAGTCCTAGTGCTGTCCAGTTGCATGTGAAGACAGATTGGAAGACAATCGTAGATTCCGTCCCACGACTGCGTTTCAGTGGCTCAGGGCCAGACTATACAGGATGGCCTCACCAGGCTAGTTAATTCCTTCATTTGAGGAAACAAAACTAGAGTTTAATCAGAACAGATCACATGTAAGTAAAGAATAACACTGAGTTTTAAATGAAGCCACCCCCGTACCGCTGCCGTTTCTTTTATTCCCCAACATAAAGTCATACAGTACACGTCTAATAAACAACTGTCGATTGAGCCCGACATATTTCCTCCCCTCATAAAGCTCAAAACCGATCTCACAGAGGTGATTCCGGGGTGGAAGCGGGGCGGTATAAATTGCCCATCTAAACACCCGGGGTGTAAATTACGGAGTTATTTTCCGTGAGGAATGGAGCAGCATTACAGCTGCAGAGCGGAGAAAGTGATTTGCAGGCTTCACCCACTTTATTCATTCTGGTCCTGTCATTGAGGGACGCGCGTTCTCACCGTAATTGCTCATGACAGTGATGTAGTTTTACATTTCTCTCAGTTTTTCAGATCATAATCTTTCTTTGAAAAATGGGGCGAAAATTAAGGTAAGGCTGCACAGGTCGGAGGTCACGTCAGTCTGCAGGGAGCTATCTGCGGGATGAAGGTGTGATTGATTAAAGTGTGCATTGGTGTTTTAGTGGTTTGCACGCTGACATGCAGTAAAAATGCAAACATGTAGACAGCAACAGAAGCAGACCTGCGTATGTGGTGCTATAATTGGAGCGAGTGTTTGATTCACGGTTGCAGCATGTTTCAGAGGAAATCCCTTTCATCATTTCATCCGTCATCTCTTCTTTTTTAGTGTCACTCTTTTACTTTTAACATCCCCTCCATCGTTTCTCCTTCATTGTCCCCCATCTGCTCCATCTTCTTGTCATGTGCGCTCTTTTTCTTCCCCTCTCCTCCTTCATGCCTCCCTTCCCTCCCCCACTCTGTCTCTCTTTTTGCAGCTTGCCTATCTGCATGTCTGTGTTTTGGCTGTGTGGGCGCCATCCTGTCAGAACCTGCTGTGTGTATGCATGTGTGCGCCTCAGCAAACCTATCAGCTTTTCCTTTGCTTTGCTCCGTGCACGACCACATCGATGTGTTGTTTGTGTCAGAGTTGTAGTGAGAGGTGTTTTGTGTGTGCAGCTTAATTCTGTTGATCTTCCTCTGCACGTCGGCCTGCATTTGTTTTGTTCGTGTTGTTATGCGTATTTGCATCTCTGTGTGTTTCTATTAAATCAAACTGAGTGTTTTAGACATATGCTATATGTACACGTATTGCAAACCTTTCGTTTTCTTGCATCCATCTGGCCAGAAATCCAATTTTTTCTAAATAATCCTCCGTTTTTTTCTTTATATGAGATATATGTAGAAGAATAAAGTTAGAAGGCGCCATCGATCACCATCCCAAAGCTCACTTTGATTTTACTACGCCTAATCAATGAATCCTATATCGTCCCGGCTCGCTCACAAGCGCATACACAAAGAAAAAGGGCTTTGAGATTTTTTCTTAGCTGCAGGTTCAGGTTTTCAAACTGAGACGTGTCAAGAGCGTGCCATCAAGTGCCTCTTATCTTGCTTCCCACTGTTTCCTCCTCCTTACCATGGAGGCAAACGTTCTAAGAAGCACTTTTCACTTGGAATAAGAGTGCTTTGCCCTTGTGAAAAGACGTTCTAAGAAGTCATTTCATCTGTATTTATGCATGTTTTGTGGCTAGGTGTCTCTAATATTTCAAATCGCTCTCCCTTACTCTGTGGCTCTTAAAATCAAAGTATTAGTACTAGGGGTGGAAATTTGACTTGTTAATTATGATTAATTGATTAGAAAAAAAATAACGCATTTAAGCCCGAGGGACGTTGAAGTTTAGCAGCAAACTACATGCCCTAAATATCAATTAAAATCATCAAGCCGCACCTGTAAAGAAACTTCAGAACCTTGGCTAAAAGACCTTTCTTATGTGCTCCAAACACAACTCTAACTACAATCAAATCAGTGATCGGAAATCTCTCTTCATGTGTTTTTGCCTTCATTTCTGTCTCTAACGCTGCTAAATCAAATCAAATTGTACACCCTTCCTATCCACCCATTATGAAGATTATTATATATTTTTTTCTCCTGCTTTAAGTTGAAATACAATTAAAATGGATTTTTTTTAGAAATTAAGAGCTTGAATTTACAGTAATAATGTCCACGTCTGTTGTTTGATTCTCTGTCTCATTATTTTTAATAAAAAAAATGCTTTCAGGGCAAATTTTCTTGAACAATTAAAATGCGATTAATCAAGAATAATTAATTACAAATCCTCAAATTAATTAGATTAATTTTTTAATCGAGTCTGACCCCTAATTAAAACAAGACACAATAACCTCATCTCTGGGTTAAAAACTGCAGTTTGATGCTGCCAATGAATTTATTTTTCAGAAATCTTCCTTTATGTTCCTTTAATCCAGTATTCCAGTTCAGCACAGAGCATAAGTATTTAAAAACAAGTCCTCTTTGATGTAAGTGACCGTATTTAACGGATTCTCCCCCTTTTAAAACCCACGAGTCAGCGTGTCACAACTTTTGACTGATACTGTTGTAAACACACACACTGAGCACACCATACGTACAGCTAACCCTTCTGCTGTGTGTTTATGCTAACAGTTGCCCCCCTGGTCCTTGTGAATGTCAACATAATGAACAGCTCTTTGTCAGGATTGCTATGGCAACTTGAGTTCATGCAGAGTGTGGTAATAACACAAAGCTGTTCATGGCCTGGTGCACAGTCTGATGTTTTTAGTGAATCAAATGTTGCTAAGGTTGATTTCAAATAGTTTTGTCAGGTCTGGCAAAACCTTATTTTTTTTTTTAGTTTTATTTTTTATTCGTTAGATGTGGAGTACTACCTGTTGAAATAACATCATAATCATAACACTACATGGTTTTATTTGTCAACCCGCAACAATTATACTGAACTTAATTAGTTTCATCATTTATCTGTAGATGATGGAGACGATTTGGAAAAATATGCAAAACACGTAGAGGCTGTTGAATCATACCGTCTTATTTTTTGTAAAAACAGCTCCTCTTTCATTCCTTTTTCTTCTGAACTGCAACAACTACCAAGTCTGGGGAAATGCTAAATATTTTACTTTAACCATGTGCAGCAAAAAAGCATTGATCTTTGAGAATTTCCTGTTTTTTCTGCTACAGATTCATGCATCAAGCCAAACTGCACCAGCGCAGGGAGACGCCGTCTAGCTGGAAGCGTAGTTTAAGCTGCACATGAACAAACCGCAAAGGCTTGTTTGTGGTTTGGTCCCGTTAAGTGAGTCATTTAGTGAAACAGGCCCACAGTATATGTTGCATAATGCTGTATCACATTGCCGAGAGGAAAACTAGGAAACAGAGAAGGGTCGGTCACAGGAGAGAAGCTCTGGGTGGATGCCATTCTAATTCGTTGGGATACCAAAGCGTGGGCTACTATTTTCGGCACAGTAGTCCCATTTTTAAAACAAAGAGCAGCTGCTACGCTTTAGCCACATCCTGAGGAGGTAATGTCTGGAAAAGCCAGGTTGTTCTCTTTTCTTTGGCATAAAAAGGATTACAAAAACCAAAGAATGGTGTGGTTTAGTGTTGCTTTATGAAGCCATACATGTTGAACCATTAGGGTTGAAGCTCTACTGTTGCAGCTTCACTTTCTCTCTCCATTCTCCCCTCTCCTGGATCCCTAGTGGATGAGCTCTTACATTAAAGCATGCAATGAGAGGATGCATTCTGCAACCACGGACCTCGTGACCTTCTCTCCACCTCTCACCATGCCTTCCTCACCGTTCCACTCAGACTCTCATCCCTCTCTTTGCCTCTTCCGCTCTCATCCTCTCTGGTCATCTGGCTCTTATCCTCCTCTTTTATGGTCTTTGTTAATGTCGCTTAACCTCTCATCCCTTGTTCATCCTCCCTGTCCTTGTCTGAAGCTGTCACCTCTTTTACACTCATCTCACACGCAGTGGCACTCATCAGCTCTTTCATTGACCTTATCCATCTGATACTGAATGAACTTCTGAAAAGACATTTTGGGATAACTTTCGTCTGTTTTTGTCTAACAAATCCAATCATGCAGAACATTTTTAAAAGTCAGGCTTGCCAAAGACTGAACATATACTGAACAAAAATATAAATGCAACACTTGTTTTTGCTCCCATTTTTCATGGGCTTAACTCAAACATCTGAAACTTTGTCCACATGCACAAAACACTCATGACTCACATATTGTTGTGAAATCTGTCTACATGTGTGTTAGTGAGCACTTTTCCTTTACCAAGATAATCCATCCCACCTCACAGGTGTGGCATATCAAGGGGCTGATTAGACAGCATGAATAACGTCCAGGAGACCACAGCAAATGTATAAAAAATAGTGTATGAGACCTTTAAAAACACTAGTAAATATGATTAAAACCTTAAAATTGAATTTAATTTATAAAGTTAGCATATAAACAGTCAGAATGTAGAAAAAAGTGTTAATTTGCTCAAAGCTTTGACATGCCTTTGATTTCATTACATAATCTTCTTATACATTACGCTTGTTTGCATAAAAGCAATCCATGGAAACGCATCAGCCCATCAGTTGCCACCTGTTTGAAATGCTGCTTAAATTTTTGCACACCGTTTGAAGACACCATGACAAAACCCAGCAGGGAGGTGAGAAAAGGAAACCGCGGCAGCAACAGAGAAGCAAAGTGGGAGGTAATTCTGTCTAAATCTACTCCTGCAGAAACCAAGATGCTCGATCAGGAAAAAAAAAGGAAAATGGGAATAGAGAAGCTGATTAAACGTATCTTAAAAAGAAAGACAGCTTGACAAGGAATCTGTCTAGGAAAGAAAAGAAACTGACACAAGAATCTGGAGTGTGAGAAAACCCGCCTTCTTTCATCTGTGATGGAAAACAAGTAAAGCCCACGACAAGCGCGAAAAAGAAAAGTAATTGGTGTAAGGTATAGACAATGGGATCATTTGGGTATTGCCCCAGACGTTATTAGATAAGTGGATTTCTTAACAAGTAATAATGGAGCTGAACTTAATTAAAAAGACCAACAGAGACACTTTCACGCTCGGCTGCAGGCTTGTCTAAAAAAAAAAAAAAAAACTGAGAAAAGGGAATTAGGTAGTCTCCTAAACGGTTGGGAGCTAAAGAACATATACCACATATACTGTTGGTAAAACTAAATGCATATCATGAGTTCTCTCCTGTTGTAAAGCTGCTCGGGGCTTAAAGTGTCAAATCTTGCCAAAAGAAGAGCTAAGTGATAAATTAATGTTTTGGCAAAGGTTTTGACTGAAAGCGTCCACAATGGATCCACGTCTGCAAAAATTACACCTTTACCTCACAAAGCATTTCACAATCCCTTCTCTGAATTAAAAAAGTGTCTCTTTGAGTGAGAAAACAGCAGCATGAGTTGATTTCCATCCTTAAATTAACAAAACCACTGATTGGAGCTCATTTAAATCTCCACATATTTAACACTGGACTCACTAGAAAAAATACAACTAAAATTAATAAAACAAGCAAACAAACAGCTTTATCTAAAATGTTATATATTGAGTTATTTGAATAAAACGTTACACATTACAAACTTGTAACAGGATTTATTATTGTTTTATAAATGGCTGTTGCATACAATTAATGTTATTGCCACCAAATTATCAATTAATTTTTCCCTTTCAGGAAGTAAAAGTTGGAGTTGGGGGGGCGAAAACGGCAGTTTTGGAATATTTCTCACTAATATTCTCACTAACGATGATGCAACTCTTCCGCTGCCTCCGTTTGTTCTTCCATCTTGGTAAAAAATGCAACGTCGATGTTTCATCTTCACAAATAACACAAACCCCAAAGTGTTGCTAATGCTAATGATTAGCGTCTCTAGCCGAGATGGGCTCCACTCTCACCTTGCCACAAAATCAACTGCCTTCTGCAATCACAAGTAAAAGTGGGTGAAGCCATGAATGCTAATCTTGCAATGTGACGTAGATCTATGTGGTTTTTTTCCTGACCAGCTCAATTCCCAGTCTACTCTTTTGGAGGTTAATGCAGGAACTAGGGTTTAAAGACATATTAGCATATGACATGCATGTTTCCCAGTGAACCTCACATTTAACAAGTTCTGTTGTAACCATGATCGTCTAATACCAATAACCAGCTTTAAAATGGGTTTTTCTGTTTTTCCAAACCATAAAAGCCTTGCTTCTTTCCTTCTGATTGACACAAACTTGCACTCAGCTGCAGGCGAGTCTTACATGTAATCGGTGTAGATGACTACAGGCTCTCGATTCACTTCGCTCCCAATTATTCAACCCGAGATGATGCGGAATGGACAAGATGAAGCAGAATAGCAGCTTAGTGCAGGAAGCAGTAAATGGAGTCTTCAGGCTGTGCTTCAGGATGGATCAGACAGAAAACTGTAGTCTAGATGTTTCAATGTCTGCGATCCAACAAGTTTATCACTTTAAATGAGTGAAGGATGACTTGTTGCTTGTCAAAGACCTCAAAAACCTTCCTTGATCCTTCGTAAAATGCAGTAATAGTCTTTCCTGCTGAAAATGGGCCACGGTTCATTGTGCCCCTGGTTTCTGGGTGTTAATCAGCTTATTTTGTGGCATCCAAAAGGGAGACACCATGCCTTCTGCCCAATAACACACTACTGGGAAATCACAACATTTTTCTCTTTCCCTCTCATCCTGTCTCAGACATTCTTGGTTTCTCTTTCAAGATCAAATCCTTTAAACTCTTCTGCTTCATGTTGGCCTCGCATCTCCCTTTCTTTCTTTATTATTTCATAAAGAAGAAGGCCGTTGTTGCTGAAAACGATCAATTAAAGAGCATTTTCTTAAGCTGTGGGACTAGAGTGGTTTAGATTGTGGATGATGGAGGGAAAACAACATAAAATGGGAACATAGAGTAAAAATAATGAATTAAAAATGTGGTAAGAGCCCATAAAAGAAGGGTAAAGAGAGGGTAAGCCTTCATTGTGTTTGCGTGGGCTGAGGTAGTTATAAATAGATCCAGCTGAGCACTGGGATGAAGTTAGCGTAAGCCCCTCTCAAACAGCCTGTTTGGTATGGGACCGTTGCACCTTTGTTACCCCTCACAGCTCTGTGTGGAAGGTGCAGAGGCAGAATGGGGGCCATCATTGTTACAGCTTAAACGACTCCTGAGTGAACAACAGACAGCCCAACAGGACACGCCTTGTTGTGCCTACGTCTTTGATTTTGAAATGCGAGCACGCTATCTGAAAGGACCCGCTCAGATGTTTTGATGGCATTACGACGGCTCGGTGGGAACAGGTAGAGGTGAGCAGAGGCGGCGTGATGAGGATGACGGGGGCATTTTAAAAGGCATTATAATGTCTGAGAAGAAAGGCTGCAATCGTGTAATGTTTCAGACTTGTTGGCACACAGCTGTGTGTGTGTGTGTGTGTGTGTGTGTGTGTAAGGTGGTGGTAGCAATGGGCACATCAGGCTAAAAGCATGTGTGCTAAGTGTGCATGCACAGAGATGAGAAGCCTTCAAAGGCCACATTAGCAAACCTTAAAAGCCAAGTGTCGGGTTTTCATATTCTGCTATAATCACGCGCACACACAGACACACACCCACACACACTAACACACAAAGCTCAGTAGTCGGATTTAGTCACAGAGCAACGAGCATGTGCTTTGGCGCGGCCTCTTAATGTCGATAATAGTGCACTCTTTTGCAGTAATAGATCTGTCATTTTGCACCAAAATTAAAGACGACACACACACACACACACACACACACACACACACACACACACACACACACACACACACACTTGCACCAATTTGTGAGTCGTCTATCACCACACAATTGACGGGTGTGCATCCAAATATCAGAAAACCCCTTTTATGTGTGATTATCAAGCCATCCCCAAATTGAGGCGTGTGTTTGCACCACTCAGATTTCCTTTATTTGGCATGTACACACACACACACACACACACACACACACACACACACACACACACACACACACACACACACACACACACACACACACACACACACACACACACACACACACACACACACACACACACACACACACACACAGATTTACATGAACATTAATTTAAGAAAACGTAGTATTATCTTGTCCTTTTAACACTTTTAACATATGCCTTCAGGTAGCAGCGAACACAAGCAGCGCATGATTTATGATCGTTTTAGTCTCTGCACAAACAACATGTAAGAATGAAGCACGGCTTTTCTAAACAGACACAAAGAACGCAAAATAGGTTTATTTCAGTCTGGTTTTGTACGTTAAAACACTTAATGGTTGCATTTCAACCATTATTGCCACAAAATCATCTCCATATGGGGGGTGGTGGGGTTAGCAGAGACATATAAAACTAGCAAAAACTTTATTTAAAATCGTAATTCAAAGCCGAACCAATAAAACCCAAGTTTGAGCACGGACATGACGTGAAAGCAGCTGTCTACGCCCATGAGGTTATTATTCATCTAATTTTCTCTGCCATTTAATCTTTTAATGTCACCAGTCGGCATTTAGAATCACTGATGAAAACAACAGTCCATGTTGGTGAAGGCTGCGTCACGCGTCCAGTAGGATGGCATTTAGAGTTCCTCTCTTCAGCTGCCTTGACTTATGTTCTCGCCAACTTATTTTTACGTTTTGGGGTTGAGAAATGGGCAAACTTTGTGCTCAAAATGTGAAGAAATTTAAATAAAGCTAAGTATGATGACCAGACTTTATGGAGTCTTTTGGACTTTTAACCCCAACTTCACACTGGAAGCATCAGCGTTGCAGAACGGTTTACTAGCTGCACACCAGTACACACTGGGAGAATCTCAGCCGTGAAGCTTGATTCACGAGATCCCTCGAGACGTCAAAGGTCACGATTTTTGATGCCATCTGCCATTAAACCAAAAAGGAGATCACGTTTCATATTGCTGTTTGATGTCATATATAATAGGGATGCACCGATCTACTTTTTTTCACATTCGATACCAGAAGTTTAGTATCGGTCAATATCGATCCAATACCGATATGGAAAAACATTATTAAACTGTATAATGAACTATTTGTTACTATATGAAAAAGACTGGGATCTTCCTTTTGCACAGGGGCCCAAAAATTTTAAATTGCCGATCCTTTTGCTCGCTCCATTTTCAAATCAACGTGAGCTTCTGCACATTGTGGCACTGTAGCGCATGACGTCGTCGCTCACAACACATAGAAATATATCGAATAGATCAATTCTTATGGATCGGGCCCATAGTCTCCGATACCAGATCTAGAATTTTCTTCTATATCTGTACTAATACAGATATTAAGATCGGATCGGTGCATCCCTAACATATAATGTTGTTCCTCTCCACTGCCAGGATTAAACCCATGAAAAACACACCGTTGCACTTCTCGAATGATGCAGGGAGTAAATAAGTTGTTAGGTCACACGTATAGACATAATCTACATAGATATGAAATTGCATTGCTGCAATCGACTTTTATTTTGAAAATTACCAGATGCTTTACACTGAAACCGTGAGTGATTTCCTATGTTGCCCTGCAGAAATCAACGTGTCCCAGAAGTGGCTCGCTGCAAAAATAGAACCCGATCCTGTCTTTAGCGGTATGTCGCTTCTGGGACGCACCTGAAAATTGCTGCATCGTGGCTGGTTTGAATCCCCCACAAACTATAATGGATTCTATTTGAAGTAGCGGCGTTTTGCTGCCGTTCTGCACCACTGATGCTTCCAGTGTGAAGTAGGGGTAAGGGTTTTTGGCAACACCCTAGCAACTGTTGCATGTTGGTCTAAACATGTGAGGAAAAGTGGCAAACCGTGCACACTCATACCTAAAGCCAATTTTGAACTAAGAGCCAGCAAGAGTCTCCCTTTGTTTGTTCTGTCTGAGTTTTTGCCCACAGTTAAAGGCTTCGCAGCAGATTTAAACTTGGAGCTTTCTCGCTGTCAGCCAACAGCAGCAACCACTGAGCTGCAGTTCCAATTATTCCTGTGTGAAAATACAACATCTCAAGGTTGAAATGCAGCTCGAGTTCTCCTTTAGCAAAAAAGGAAACATTAAAATAAACAGGAAGTGAACAGTTGAGAAAAAACTTTTTTTTTGTTGCAGCTGGAAGAAACGGAATTCAATCAAATGGTGAAATAAAACATTTTTACTCAAGGATGTATTTTCTGTTTACTGTATATAACACAACCGATCCATCTTGGTTTATCTTCCTGTATGCTCCAATTGAAGGGAGAAATGAAATCGATGTTTAGAGAACTTTTCATTTATCTGGGATAGCTGGTCCGATATATTTCATTTGACCTGAATCCCATTTTTTAAAACTGGAATTTGCACCCAAGCTAAATAACATACACCCCATGCCACTTTATTAGGTACAACCCACCTGTTCACCTGTAACACGAAAAAGTAATCAGCTGCAGCAACTCAGTGCATTTAGACATTTAGATGAAGACAACTTGCTGGTGTTGAAAATGAACATCAAAATGGAGTTTGAATGGAACAGATGATGGTCTGATAGCTGGAATGGTGTTTTTAATTTTACCTGTTTAAAATAAGAAATTATACTAGTAGTATGGTTGAATTACTGCTATTTAAAATGTAATAAATTATCTGCAAATAAGGACATTTTCTGTTCTGTTTAACTACACACTAGTGATTTTATCATTTTAAGGAAGTGCACTCTGAGCATAAAACCCTGAACTTGGTTTTTATCCATCTGCTGGTTGCATAGACAAATTTAAACCCTGACAATGACACATTTTACTGGAAGGGCAAAACAAAACAATGTAAATCTACATCACAGTTAAAAGTTTCCCACATTTTGAAGAACTTTTTTCTTTTTTATAAAACTCGAATCCATGAAAGAAGCATGAGGGGAGAGCGGAAAGATGGATGGACATAAAGACAAATAGATAAGTTGGCTTTCAGCCATTGGATGAGAACGACGCAGACGAGGGGAATGAGCAAAAAAAGAGACAGATGTATGAATAAATGGGATTTCAGTCTAGTTCCAAGTCAAGAGAATATCAGGGAAAAGAGGAAAAAAAAGATGAAATGAGACAGACATGAAAATAGAAAGAGACGTAGATAGATGATAATGGTTTTTTCCCCTCTGGTTCAAAACTACGGCAGTGAAGGAGAGATGGAAATGGTAATGGGATTTCTGCCTGGTTTTAAGCCATGGGACTCAGTATCATGTTTGTTGTGTGATGACTGACTGAAAGCTGCTTATAATGCACCGTGCCGCTCTAAGCCAAATGTTACATTAGTTATCGACAGTAAGCCCGCTCATTACTTTGTCACTGCGAGTTAATCTTTAACTGATGGAAGAGAAGGCACATTCCCCGATTTGTTAAATGTTTATTTTATCTCAACATGTAGGTCAGCGCCCAAGAGCTTGTCAGAGACTCTTTACTCAACTTTTGGAGGTGAAAATGTTTTTTCCCCTGATGGTGCATTACGTGGTGTGATGACATTAGGAAGCAGAGGACATCCAATATTCTGCTGGAGGTCAGAGTGACCAAGTCAGAGCTGGAAAGAACAAAAGTTGTTTGTTTTTCAGTCTCTCTCCTTGTGTGCTGCGCATTTAGCAACTTTTACAAAGATTTAAGAAGATATATTAGGTAAATACAGTGCTAAAAAATAAAGAGAACACTTAAACAACACAATGTAACTCCAAACTGTCCACTTAGGAAGCAACACTGATTGACAATCAATTTCACCTGCTGTTGTGTAAATGAAATAGACAACAGGTGGAAATTATAGGCAATTAGCAGGACACCCCCAATAAGGGAGTGGTTTTGCAGATGGTGACCACAGACCACTTCTCAGTTCCTGCTTTCTGGCTGATGTTTTGGTCACTTTTGAATGCTGGCGGTGCTTTCACTCTAATGGTAGCATGAGACGGAGTCTACAACCCACACAAGTGGCTCAGGTAGTGCAGCTCATCCAGGATGGTGCATCAATGTGAGCTGTGGCAAGAAGGTTTGCTGTGTCTGTCAGCGTAGTGTCCAGAGCATGGAGGCACTACCAGGAGACAGGCCAGTACATCAGGAGACGTGGAGGAGGCCGTAGGAGGGCAACAACCCAGCATCAGGACCGCTACCTCCATCTTTGTGCAAGGAGGAACAGGAGGAGCACTGCCAGAAGATTCACTTTTATAACATTTCTTTTCTAATATTCTTTCTTCAAAGGTACCAGAGATGAAAAATAAACATCCTTAGTTTTAGATGAGGTAATGACATTTGCAGTCACACACAAATTAAGCATGTTTAAATTTTCTAAATGATCTTTAAATGCAACAAAAACACACTGGAGTTTAAACAAGAGATTTTATTGTGCGTGAGTAATATCTGGTCACCTTAATTATTGGTAAATTGCAGGAAAAAGTCCATAAACACAGAATTCATATGTGTATATAAGGATAACGTAGTGCTCACATTTTCTTGCACACCGTGTATCCACCTGTGTGTCATTTTGTGCGTGAGAGAGTGTGCATTAAAGGAAATGTAGGATTACCAGCTTCCTGTCGTGAGATAGGCCAGGATTACGCCAGGGAGAAACAGAGGCAGGGAGAGCAAAGGCAGAGGGTGTGACAGGAGCTGAGATGGAGAAACAAAGAGATAGATGGGTGACAGTCAGTGGGAGGAAGTACAATAAAACAGGGAGGCAGAGAGGAATTTTGAAGTTGGGGAGAGGAGATGGTGAGGAAACAAAAGGGTAAGAATTTAGAAAGGTGATTTGAGCTCCAAAACTACCCTCGTTCTGCTTTTGGTGTATTGAGAGACACAACAGACATCAGTTATCTAGGATATGGGTGGATTAGCCAACAATTAGGAGCATCCCTTTGAATATTTTCACACACACCTGGAAGCACCGGAATTATGACTATACTCACTAACTTAGGTTCAAGCCTATACCCAAATATTCGGTCAGAAATGTAAAAATAAATCTAAATGTAGCTCAAATAAAGAGAAAAAAATTCAGATTTAGGAGGAACTAATCCCATCTTGCTTCCTGTGTTTAGTGCATTATGTTATGAAATTAGTGTTTAAAATATGATATTTTAAAATGGACAATTTATGCAAAACACATCCTTTTGAGCTGCCATGTGGGTCTCTACTGCCTCTGTAAACACTCCAAACATAAAAAACATCCATTTGTTTTCTTTGTGTTTGGATTTACAAATCAATTGCCTTAAACAAGTTGTTTTATAAGGTCCCCTTTTGTGATGTCATAAATGGGGAAATTAGTATAGAACAACCTTTCACGTGCAAGAGAGCTGCAGCCGGAAGAGCAGCGGCTCTACTCCGAGCTCCTGCTGGATAACATAGCTTCTCAGCTCATAGCAGCCTGAGTAGGGGGTGGGTGGGCGTGGCCAGCTCCTGCTTGTTTTCTTAAAGTGACAGAACCCTGAAACGACTCATTCTGGAAGGTACTGAAAATGCCAAGAGTAAAACCGCTGAAATAGCTTCATGTGAGATGCAATTTAGTGCAAAGAGCTTCATAAAAATGTTTTGTATTGAGCACAGAACTATTAAAACTTAAGAAAAAAGTAATATGTTTCCTTTAAGAGTGGAAAATGAAGCCTGTAGTATTAAACAGAAAAGAGATGCCTTGTGATGATATCGAGGCTAATTTCCTGTCCAGCCTACTAACCTCTAACTAATCCAATTATTGTAAACCTGACTACTTGTGTAAAATCATTTGAGGAAAGAACTTCTCTTGTTTCCTTTATCTGATATAATCTTAGCGAGTTGTTTCCCGCCTAGTTCTTATTTAATGAGGTCAGTGTAACCGACACTGGTGTCTTCGGATTAGATTATCAGTGATTACAGATCGTGTTTCCGTGCACTTTTAAAGTAACATTTATACCCACTTTAATTAGTGACAACAAAATGAACAGTGTCACTTTACTGCATTTGAGTATTTCCAAAAATAAAACAAGAACCAGAAAAGTTCTGCACTGCCTCTCTGACCGGCACCTGCTGGGAACATTTAACATCTCAGCCGTGGTTCACTCAAAGACACAACTACTATACTGGATAATTATATAAAAAAATCAATGTGACATCACATAAATAAATAATTATTATAGAGCCTTAGATCCAGAATTCTGGATAAGCTGACACCAAGGAACCCTGGATATCGTATCCAAAAGTGTAAAGAGGCAAAGACCACTGCGTGGACGTTTTACTGGGCTGTGACTAGTTTCAAAGACAAAATTGAAAAGAAATTAGCATATTTTTTGTTTAAATTGCACTCAACTGGGTACTTAAAACAATTTTGCGCATGTCAAAACTCCCCCGCCTCAAGATAAAAAGCTTAGTGTTTGTGCAACTTTTAATTAATCCTTTTTTTATTTGCAATTTTTCTTCAGAATGTCAGATTCTCTATTCTTTTGTCCATCATCAGTCACAATATAAACCAGAATCTCACTGGTCTTTGATTGTTGGTGACACGCTGTCAACGGTATTTATGTGGGATTTTGACAAAATGCCTCAGAACGTTCTCAAAACTGTTTTCAGTTTTCTTGCATGAGTCACATGGCCTTTTTTTCATATCACTGGAATTTTGGACATGTACAAAATTTAGTTTGACAAATTATCTTTTAAAATAGCTGGAGCAATCACAGGCATGCAATTTTGTTGGCAATAAGGGTGTGTATTGGCAAAAGAATGGCGATATCACAATACGGGGAGATGATACGATATATTGCGACACTATGGTGAAACTAAAAAAAAATAGAATATAGTGCAAAAGTTAATTTATTTCAGTAATTCAGCTTAAAAAGTGAAACTAATATACTGTATGTGATAGACTCATCACATGCAAAGCCAGATATTTCAAACCTTTGTTATAATTGTGATGATTATGGCTTACAGCTTATAAAACCCCATATTCAACAATCCAGACTATTACAATATCACATAAAATCAATAAAAATTATTTTAAATACAGAAATGTCAGATCCGAACATATATAATCATGCATATGTACTCAGTACTTGGTTTGGTATTTGCCACACAGAAGAAATTACGTAAATGCTTGCATGTGCTGATGAATGTTCTCAGTCATCCAGGTTATGGTAATCCAAAGGGAGTGCGAATGAAATCAACTGGACTTCTTTGGTTTCTTGAAGACGTTTCACTTCTCATCCGAGGAGCTTTGTCAGTTCTGACTGGAATATAGAAGGGTCAAGCTTATAAACTGTAGCTGTATATTGTTGCTTTATGAGCAGAAACTACCTATGAATACCCCCCCCCCACCTCCTGATGAGTTGTTAGCATCATTAGCCTCATTAGGGCTGTATTATAGGTGCTGAAAAGGTGAAGCCTGAGTCCTCTTCCTCTATTTAATGTAGATTTTTCATGTTTGACATAGATAGCTTCCTTCACTCCTCTCTCAAACAATCTATCTTCTCTGTCTAGAATGTGGACTTTGTCAACTTCAAAGGTGTGTCCCTTGTACTTCAGGTGTAGGTGGACTGCAGAGTCTTGACCTGAAGAGGTTGCTCTCCTGTGTTGTGCCATACACTTGTGTAGTTGTTTAGATTACCCTATGTAAAGGTCTGGACAGTCCTCACTGCATTGGACTGCATAAACAACACCACTGAGCTTCTGTTTGGGTGTCTTGTCTTTTGGATGGACCAATTTCTGTCTGAGGGTGTTGTTGGGTTTAAAGTTTACCAGGATGTTGTGTTTGGAGAAAATTCTTATTTTCTCTGAGACTCCTGTCACATATTGGATGATGGTGCTTGCAATTAAATTCTTAATTTAAAAAAATCGATGCACTGCTTTAAAATATTGATTTATTATCATTACACCAAATGTTGTGATATCTCAGTGTATCCAATATTTCATGCAAAAAATTATTTCATACATCCTATAGTTCACAATTATGTAATTTGCCCTAAATTGGGTAGATCAATACAGAACTTAGAACTTTTTATAATTCTAAGTGTGGGGTCATGTGACTCATGAGAAAACAGAGCCTATGTATGTTAGTTATAACGTGTCAACAACCCAGTGAGAAACAGGCCTGATAGACAGAAACTCTCCTTCAGAAACATAATTAGGTACAACATATCATCCACTGCAGATTTTTCCTTTGTGACGCCCAGTTTTTTCATCTCTATACAGTTTCCTCTATTTTCCATCAGTTTATGTCGGATGCTTTGGTTCACCATCCTCTCATGGAGGTTTGAAGTTTGAAAATGGCAACTTCAAACCTCCGATTTCCCGTGTTCCAGAATAAATAAGCTGGCAATAATAAACAGAATGTGGTATTATTAAAACAAGGTGAGCGAACCTTTGAGTTATTAATGTTTGTTTATATTTGGCTGCAAACTGGCGTCTGTCGGAGTGAAATGAATGCAAAGTGAAGCAATAAAGGTGGAGCCGGCTGGTTTCCTGAGCTTTATGCTAATCATCCATCACTTATACATTCATGGCAGCGCTACTGTCTGCTGTTGTCACACCCGGAGCATACTCACGAGCAGGAATGCAAAGACCCTGATCTGCTGTGTTAGCGCTGTGTTTCTTATCTGACATTTGAAATAACATTATTTGGAAAGTTGCAAAATAAACTAATAAATGTGCAACTTATAAACTAATAAAGATAGTTATAAAATTACATTATTTAAGAAATTCAGGTGCTAAATAATGCAAAATAATCCTCATTTCTACAAGAAATTTTTCTTGATTGTTACTTCCTATGAACCTTTAGTCAATATATTTGATTTTTATCTTTTCATAGAGGGAGAATTATTATTAAAAGTTAGAAAACACTAACATTCAGTATTGGTAGGAAGTCAAAACAGGCTTTGATAAATATTTTAGAAGTCATGATGATTTATCAATAGTTACCTTTAAATTGCACTGAGGTTATTAGCTGAAAGCAAGATGATTTATGTTGAGCATGTTCCTGTCTAAATGCTCAGTCTACTGGAGATTTCAGGAAAATATGATGTCCAAAAACTATAATAGAGAAGCAACTGAGGTCTTTTTTTATAAAAAAAAAGAGTAAAAAGTTTTAGTTGAGGAAATGATTTCTGTAATTTGCTTCATGGTTTAAGAGGAAATAAATCTTTTTTTGATAAAGTAACCACTTGTATGAGTGTGTGTCTGCATCATCACAGCAGTAAAACTTCCAGCAGAAAGATGCAGAGTTTTATACAGACTGAGAGAGTCAGGCACAACAGAGCACAGAATTAACACCTAATAACAGTACAGCTGTTGCTTGTGTGTGACATCACACCTGCAGGTGAGACACGGTGGAGACAAGTGAGAGTGATCTCTGCTTCTGTCACACTGAGAAAAGGTGAGATCTTAGAAAGAGCAATGTGTGACTAAAAAGTGCAGGGTTGTGTGTGTGTGTGTGTGTGTGTGTGTGCTTACACATTTAGCTGGAAATGTTTGTCTAGGAGGTAGTAAACCTTTGTTTTTGTTAAAAACAACTAGGTCTGGGTAAAAAAAAAAACAATGTAATCAATTTTGGGTCGATTTTATATCAATTTAGCAAAATCGATTCATTAGGCCTAAGATCGAATTTTTTTCCCCTTGAACCAGACTGACCTGGGATCGGATCTGCAGACACTTCGGGTACAAATTTGTTTCCAAAAACATGCTTAATATGTACCAATATATATACAAACTGCACATCTACTTAATATAAATAATACTTAAGACCAGACTGAATTGAATCAAATCGAAATGAATCGAATCGTGATTAATCGATTCAGAGCCTTATGAATTAAAATCAAATCGATTTAGGAAATACCCAGCACTAAAAACAACACGTTACAGTCCTTCATGCTTATGTTTAAAGGCCTTTGGATTGCTATGTTAAATCCTTTTCTTTTATTATGTGTTCAAACTAACGTTCAGCATTGGATAATTATTTATAATAGGTAGATATAAACAATGATGAGAATAACAGCATTAGAACAAACAGCATCACTAATAGAGTTAGCTTTTACAGTAATGTGTAATCAAATAATTACTTTCCACAGTTACACCGTTCCTGTTACTGATAAGAAAAAGCAGCGCAAACACAAGGGATCTAATGATAAACTAAAAGAGGAGCAACGATGCACCAAAACCAAACAAAGAGGGATACTCTAAACTGAAGCGCTCTTCTTCTAGAGCAACTAAAGGACTTTATGCAAACTGAACACTGTTAACTAAGCTATATGAGGCTATATTACTAAACTATTTTCTCTACCCAAACCAAAACAAAGCTCAAGGCTCTTCAACAAACAAACTAGACTCACAGTTTCACTACACGAACCTCAATGCTATTTTAAACAACAAAATATTTTTTTGTTTTTTATTTATTTCTTTTAATGATTACTGTTATGAGTGATTTGACTCTGGGACTTCATTTCCCATGATGCCTGGCGACACCAGCTCACAGGTGTTGTACATCAATTAAGTTTAAAGATCTGATTGTCTGTTGGTGTGAACATGAACAACTCCTGATGAAGGTCTTTTGACCGAAAGCTTGAAAATAAAAACTCTGCAGATAGAAGTGTGCGGATTTTTTGCCATTTTGAAGTTTATTCCTTATCCAGCACCTTCACACAGATGAGCGGTGTTTTCTCTTCTTTTTGAAAAACAACAAAATATTAAAACTACACAACTATCAAACACATTAGCTCATTCAACTAATGAGTTCTAATGAACATTCGGAATCGATGGGATCGGGGAACACCAGCACAGATCTGAGCCCCTCTGGTGAAGAGTGTCACCCCCTAGCTGCCATCAGGGAATGTAATTTCAGCTGCACCGGCCAAATACGGGAGAGAAGAGGGGAAGGAGTCACTTTCTTGGCGTGTTGCTGTCCATGGTGCTGAATCAGAAAGGGGCGAAGTGCAGCAGAAACTGGAGCTAGCCGTGGTGGTTAAATCTAGTCCCTGGGACGGACAGGCCGTAACAGTGTATTGAAGCAGTTATGGTCTGACTGGAAGCTAAAGCGGTGACGACAATGGCATTAATGATGCTGATTGGGTAAGAGAAACCAAATGGTAAACCAATCAGAGGCAGACTTGGGCAGATGTTTACATCCAAGTGAATCACACATAAGGAAGTTCATGCTGACATGCATGTTTAAACCCACAAACGTTTGTCTTACAAAAAAGAAAACTGAGTAATTTTGATTTACAACGAAGACAAAAAGAACTTTTTTAATCTATTGCCCACTGATACCTCATAGTTAGTTTTGACTAATCAGTAACTGAAAATGAATATTAGGGGTGTGCAAAGCAACTGGTTTTTGTATCTGTTGAGGGACCAAAATTATTTGTATTTGTATTCGAGTAAAACTGCTGTCCGTGCGACCGGGGGTATGTGTGTGCATGGATCGCTCACACATGATATAAAGTTTCCGTTCTTCCCGAATGCAAATATTTTTTCAAGTATTTGTTAGAAATAAATATTCGTAAAAAACACGTTATTTGTGCCTTTCCGAATACCATATTCGGGTTCGGCTCCACCCCTAATGAATATGTTAGATTTGTTTTTTAAATAAAAGGACAAATAAGTTTTAGGGTTAATTATATATATTTTTATTTTGAATCAAGATGTTTCATCCAATTTGTGTATTTATTATGTATCTTCTCAGGTGTGGATCCTCTTGGTTCATCCCTTTGATTAGAGTCCACTCGTGGCTATATTAGAACAATTTCTCATCCAGTCACCTAATGAGTCTGATTTTACATTTAGCCTCCAGTCTTATTAAACACTTACTACACAAAAATCCCCCAGTTGACTCTGAAACTATAAATCAGGTGTGTGCATTAATATCAGGAGTTTCAGTGGCACAGAATCCCAAATTAAACGTTCACACATGTAGGAGCTCACTGCTGTGGCAGAACTGTGCTGAGGTTAAAGAACATTAATGTAACTCGGTCAACACACGCTGGTCTAACTTAGTGAAATAGCAGCAGACCTGCGTCTCTGAGGTTGTTTTTTTTTAAATGCATTAATGTGAATGTGTGTGTGTGTTTCCCCGTGTGTGTATAGGTGTAGGTGTGTGTGTGTGTGTGTGCTGACCACAGTAAAGTTGCAGGTGGCACCCCATCCTTCACTCTGAGCTCTTCCAAGCCCCTCCGACACACACACACCTCTGTGTAAGCACAGACGGTCGCTATAATGAAGTTTAATGACTGTGATGCTGTGCCAAAAAAAGGAAAGGGGGGGAGGAGGGGTGGAAAAGGTACAGCAATATTACCTGGACCCATATTACTTGTCTGAAAGTCTGTGGTGGTTAGTGTGCTGAAGAAATAATAGAGTTTGCAAACCACACTGCAGCTGATGCAACTATGTGTGCTACGATACAAACACATGCATGTCAGCATAACACAGTTATAAAGTTTGAATGCAGAAAAAAGGAACTTGTCAAGAAAATACTAAAACCGTGCATTTAAACGACCTGCCTAAAGAGAACTCAATCTTATACCTTAGTCCATGCTTTGTCAGGAATGTGCAAGTTTCTGACTCACAGAAATTTAGGTTTTAACGGAACAATTTCCTTTTAATGAACCTACAATTTTAGTTTTAGAAGCTCGTTGATCCTAAAACCAAAGCTAAAAAAACAAAATGCATAATGGAAGTTTGCACGGAACTCCAAAGTGTTCAAAATTAAATAACTGAATAATAAATTAAGAAATATGCATCTAAATAAATAAATAATAGACACGTATGTAATCATGACATTATAAAGTCAAAGCCGACTTTATGAAAAAGACAAATGAAACAAAAACGGAAAGAATTAAAGGTTGAATATGGAACACCAAAGCGACATCTAGTGTGTGGAGGTTGTAGTTGCAACAATAGAACAAGGTTTCCAGCCGTCGGGATGCCAGGTTTGCTGCCGATACATGAAGTGAGCAGCCAGCACCGTGTCCAGGGATGACCTAAACTCACTCTGGTTTTAGATCTTTTATGGTCGCTCCTCTTCTCAGAAGGATAACGACATCTTCTGGGCTCAGAAGCAGCTGCTGGATTTGTCCGCCATTTTTCACAGTGCCAGTCTCGCTGTGCTGAGCGGACTGTTTACCGTATTTGGAAACCTGCAATGGTGCCCTCTAGTGGCTGGTAGATGTAAACATAAACCCAGTGTCGTGCCCATCAAAATAATTATTTGATTACTTTTTAATTAAAATATATATTTTAAAGGAAATGCTGTACATTCATTCTGCACACCTCTATACTCCTCATGGAGGAAATATTTTTAAAATATATAGCTTTTTATTAATTGTTCCATATTTGCATTATTGGGGAAAAATTATATTTATTTATGTAGATACATATTTCATAATGGATTTTTTATTTATTTAATTTTGAACACTTTGGAGTTCCATAGGTTGCGAGCCGTTTGAATTCTTGGCACAACAAAAAAAAGCTCTATCATTTGCTACAAGGATGCTGATCTAACACGTCATTTATCAGAGGAATCGACTGGGTCATAATTTAAAAGATTTCAAACGCGTATGTTCATTTGTTTAAATTAAAATATGGTATCTCACTTTATTTTTGGTGCATCAGTAAATTTATCTAAGAGTTCAATATATCAGAGAAAACCTCCAGAACTGTGCTACATCAGTGGTTTGAGAAAAAAAAAAATCTTGAAATGCTAAAATTGGCTCCAGGTTGTGTTTATATGGCAGCAAAAGCTGCATCTATTTCTTATTTATCAGCTGGTGACGGGCAGTGGAGGTCATGATTTGTATTCTGGTCCAAGGAGTCTTGAATTTATCCATAAGTATGACTGCTTTGTGACGCGTGTGTCTGAATAAGTGGATCCTTCAGAATGACTGAAGTGCAACAACAGGAAACGGGGATTTGGATGCGTGTTTTGGTTGAGCGACAAACTGTCGGCTAATTGATGTCAAGTTGAATGACATCAAAACTGACAGGAGGAAGAAATGATTTTCCTTTTATGGTATCAGAAATATGGAAGTATGGAAATGTGATTTGATTGGCATTCGTCAGAATAGAAACAGCATTTTCTCAATAAATGTCTAC
>SSNS01000007.1:2783215-2799604 GCA_006937985.1 Aphyosemion australe | reverse complement strand
CAGCTGGATTTGGTTAGGATTCAGAGGGTTGCCATGTCTTCCTAAAATGATTCTAAAGCTCACTAGATATACTGGTATCGTTCTGTCAGATTATTATGCTTTCAGATAATCTCAGAAATGTCACATAAATAACATTTTGTTTGATATACACATGTAAACATATATATTTTCCTAAGCTGAAGGTGGAAGAAAAGGGTAGCATGCCTTCTCCAGGTCAGGGACGAGGTCCTGCCCCAAGTGGAGGAGTTTAACTATCTCTGGGTCTTGTTCACTAATGAGGGAAAGATGGAGCATGAGATCAATAGGTGGATTGGTGCTGCTTCTGCAGTGATGCGGGCTAGATTTAGCGGTCAATCTGCGTTCCTACCCTCACCTATGGTCACAAGCTTTGGGTAGTGACCAAAAGAACGAGATCACAGATACAAGTTGCCAAAATGAGTTTTCTCAGCAGAGTGTCTGGGCTCTCCCTTAGAGATAGGGTGAGAAGCTCGGTCATCAGGGAGGGGCTCAGAGTAGATCTGCTGCTCCTCCACATCGAGAGGAGCCAGTTGAGGTGCTCGGGCTTCTGGTGAGGATGCCTCCTGGACGCCTCCCTGGTGATGTTTTCTGGGCACGTTCAACTGGAAGGAGACCCAAAGGAAGACCCAGAATGCACTGGAGGGACTATGTCTGTTAACCTGGTATTTAATTTAGAAATAGTTTGAAAAAATAAAGAAAATATTAAAACATTAGACTTTTTTCTAAAAATCTAACCCATAAACAAAAGTAGAGTTCATCAACACGTGGCACGCTGGGAGATAGTTCACACGTCTGCAAAAATACCTCAAACACTCACACAGCTGAGCCCTCCATGTCCTCAGGGAAGGAATTAATAAAACTGAAGCATGCACAGACAAGAAGGAACAACACCAAAGACAAAACAAACACAAGGTTTATTCTGAACTGGAAGGTCATTTTAAGTCAGAATCAAAACTAAAAAATGAACAACTACTCATATTTGCATTTCTGCAGATCAGTGTGAAACATTCCGCTTTTTGTTTCTACAATAAAAATGTCAGTGTTCAACAGCTACAGTTTAATCTGTTCTTAAAAACACAATTAACAACAAAGTAAAACAAACTAAAGAGTCAGTGCCAAGGAGTGGATGACTCTGTTATGTTTGCACGCACATGAGCGGATGTATTTTGGATGCAGCGATAAAAATACACGCTCTTGTCAGACTTAATTAAGTTTGTGTCTGTGTAGCTGTTGTAGAAATCGATGGCTACAAGACACAGAAGGAATGACAAGCAGGAACGAGAGCCTGATGACAGCAGAGTGATGTGATGGAGAGAGAGGCTGATGGACAATGAAAGGCAGATAAAGAGTGGCGTGGAAACGGAGCTGAGAGAGCTAAAAGATCCGGGCCAAGCGGAGGATAAGTGAGATAAAACACCACGCTAATGAAGACTCAGGAAACCACGGGGGAGATTTAAAGGGACGGGACTGTCAAATGTGTAATAATCCTGTCCTGATTGGAGATTCAGATTACTAGCACTAGATTCCTGTAATTAACGGTTGAACATTTATCAGATTGAACTAATCAGATTAGAGTTGTAAACAGATTAATGAGGGATTACAAGGACATGCTGTGTGGTGAAGATGACATTTTTCCCTACTCTGTATTCCATTGAGTTCAGTAATCTCTGGAAAAAGTTGGAAAGTGAGACACAGGGAGACAATGTGGACACGGTTACGGTTTATTCTATTCTTTGTCATTCGTAGAATGTTAGAAACATGTCTCTCAGGCTAGCAACGAAACGGAATAAAATAAAACTAGAGAATAGGATCTACAGAGTTCACATGGCAAAATACTAATGCAGATTTTTTTTTTACCACATCCTGCAAACAATCTTAAAGAGATCCTTCACTGAGAAACCATTTTTTTCTCATTATTTTTGAAAATGTCCAATCCTGTCGTCTGAAGCTCTTTTCTGATCTGGCAATCTTCTAGTTCCTGAAACAGGCGCACCAGAGCTTTTCCCCCCCAGATTATGACTTACATGGCATTCATTCCTGTTGAGATACTCTGGTTTGCTCAGGAGTATGGCACATTCCTCCTCCAATGTTGTATTTGATCTCAAGTTTCCCATCTGACCAGAAAACGTTTGTGTGTGAAACCAGTTTGAGAGTAGTTGTTTGCCTTGTGGCCATACACCACAAGCTGTAGGACCAAAACTGTTACATCCATGATTTTTTTATCACCACGAGTGGAGTCTCTCATGTTTTGAAAATTGACAATAAATAAATCTGGCGTGCGAACTTGGCCTTAGCCTTGACATCTGGGAATTTAGGCAGCTCAGTCTTATGCATGAAGAAAGAAAGGCGTACTGTTCATGGGGTGGATGGGTGAGGTCCTTCAATAGTCTGTCATTTTATGAGCCATAAGAATTGTGATCATTGACAAATCTCTAATCATCTTTTTTCAGTTTGCTTTAGGAAAGTTAAAAACAAAATGTTTCTTTTATTCCAAAGGATCGAGCTTGGTTAACAAAACATTTAAGTGATCCTACACCTTTTAAGCAAAACCCTATTACAATAACCCTGAGGAGTGGCGGCATTTCGTCCAAGTGGAAATCAATAAGCTGCAATTAGATGTAGCTGAATAATCCACACTGCAACAGAAAGTAACCTTACAGAGATATTTACTTCAAAGGTAAACTAAAAGGTTCTCAGTGCAGCCAACGTTTCTAACAAAATCAAACCGTGTGCTTCAGCATCCACTGCTACTGAAAATGTGATGCTGAACAGTCGATATCGTCCAACAAAAGTAACGACAAATGAATTTGGTCGAATCTTCCTGGAAAAGGAGCTCTACGTTAGATAAACAGTGTATCAGTGGTTTTCTTTCACCATTTAGCTTTTACAAGTCAGGCATTTTTAAACTAAATGTTCAGAAAATGGCTCTGAATTTTTATTAAATAAACATGATGTGTCTGAAATGAGTAAAGACATATTTTTATTCTGCCTTCATCCCAAGTGTTCGCCTCTTTTTATGTCTTTTCAGCCATTTTTCTGCTACTAATGGAAGTGTAAATTTAAGTCAGAGTGAATGCATCTTTTTGAGTTTATTTGTGGAAACATTTTGACCCTGATACCATTTAAAGAGACTGTGTGTAGTTTTTACCGTTAATCTCTGGAAATATCCATCGAAATGTTGAAAATGAATTAAATGATGCCCAGTTGTTGAAAAATATTGGCGGCTTTGTAACATATAACCATAAAAATCAGGTATAAAATACATTGGCGTGGGTCTAAGTCTCTGAGAGACACCATGTTTCTTTCTACATGAGCCTGTGAGGACAAAACACATTTACAGATGTGTAACACGAGGTTACAAAACTTTCACCATTTATAAAAGTTTTGTTTAAACATTTACCTCTGCGCTCGTTGCCAGTGATGAAAGGGAGTCTGATGTTATTTTGCTGGAGGTTGAACGATCTGACGAAGTACTTGTTCAAAAATTGCGCTCCCAGGATTTTTTTTACCCTAATGGCCATCCGTTGGCAAGGTCTTATTCAAAAACAATGATTTAGGTATGTACTGCCCCCTATCGCCAGGGAAAATACACACGATCACTTTAACGTTTTTTGTTGATCTGTTTGGTCAACAAAATTGCACCAGTCATTTAGTCTTTTATCACTTTGAATTGAAACTAATAAAAATCAAAAATTGTGTCCTTCTCTTTCACCTCCTACACTCTCCGTTCTGATTTAGTCTCTTCTTTCATCTCTTGTGCTTCTCCACCGTCCCTTCCCCCACTGTTTCCTCAGGTCTTCTCAACATTTATCTCCATTACCTTTGTCTTGTTCAGATGTCGTATTTCCTCCCAGCACTCATCTTCCCTTTCCTGCCTACTCTACTGCCTTGCCCTAACTCACTACTTGTCTGTTTCTGTCATGCTTGTCCTTTACTTTTACCATCTTTTACTTGCCTGCCCTTTCTCTCTTTGACTTTCCTCGTCTCTTATTTAAAACCTACCCCACCAAAAGACTGTGGTTATTTCCCATCATAGTTTCTGCCCCTCAGTATTTCTGCTTCTTGTTTTTCTACTTCCTTATACCTACTTTGCTTTTATTGCTCCATTAAGTCAGTTGAAGCAGCAAGTCTTTTAGCTCCTTTATAAGCAGCTTTTACAAGTTGGTTGACTGGTTTTGGATCACTGAAGAATAGAATTGAACGACACCAAGGACCAGTGGATTTATCCTTGTCTTGTATTCACAGCCAGTAGATCCTGACCCAACACACGACTTTTCTCTTTTCATTATTGGGCATTAAACTTTGAGTTAAATGCTTTAGGACAAGACATCCAGGCCTTCTGGTGAATTAGGTGGACTGTAAAATCTTTCCAGCAAGTGCACAAACAAGCCTTTAAAGACCAAGTTCACTCATTTTTTTAACACATTTGCAGTGGTCTCTAGTATAAACGAAAGCCTTGTGAAATGATCTCTGTGGGGAAAAAAAGCTTTGAGTGGCTTTTCTACTCCGAATGTTTCTCAACCTATTTTCTATTGGCGGCTAAGTCAGGAAATAGGGGTAGAAGACTATTTTCACATTTAGCCTGCATGTCAAACTCAGGAGGACCAATCATATTTCAAAAATAACAAGTAAAAAATCAGTTTTTGAGTGAACTTGGTCTTTAAAGCCATACTATGCAACTTTTAAATATTTTTAATCATGTCCTTGAGCCAGTATGTGCTAAAATGACCATTTACAGGGTTAATGAAATGTCACTCAGATCCCCACCACCCTCTGTGGCCAAAATACCACACTTGCAACTTCAGAGTGGCAGGCCGACACCTGTTGCACTTAAAAAAATCTTAGCTGACGGATTTAAAACAATATCGATTTATCAATTAATCGATCTATCGATCTACCTACATCTGTAGATCAATATGCAGAAGTGTAGATATAAATTGATACACATACCTACAACGTTATATGCACCGAATGGAGTAAAAAAAATAAACAAGTATGTCTTTAAGTCGCTGAGAGTTTAACACGTCCTGCACGCTGCTCATCTATTTCTGTCGGTGCTGCTCGACTTCCTCTCTGAGAGGACTTTCCTTTGTTTGCCCATGTCTCTCTCAGCTGTAGGGTGACCATTTGAAATTGCTCTTCACACTTCCCTGCTCCTTCTGCCACAAGCACACACATCCGAAAAGACCACGCTTTAACACACACACACACACACACACACACACACACACACACACACACACACACACACCAATAAATCGCGGTTGCAAAAGTCACAATTTCCAGAAACCTTATTCAACCACTTTATTCTCCACTTTCTGCTAAGGTAGTGATTTTACCCCTTCTTTCCTTGGGAAGGAGAGCCTGGATAGAAAATTCTAAAAATTTACAAGGAAATTGAAGATGGAGAAAAACATACGAGCATGCATACAAATATAAATGCAAAATGGAGAAACAGGCGAAAAATGTTCGACTTTTAGGAGGATCTGAAATAACAATTTTTTCTTTCTAAATTTAGCTAGAAGTTGTAATGCCTGACCAACTGTTTCATTAGCTGTGGAAAAAAAGAAAAATCTATTGCTTTTCCTTTATATTTCAAAGAAAGCTTTTGTCTTTGAGGTCCTTTTCTGTGAAGGCACACCGACCCTTTAGAAACGAGTTCTGTGGTTGGGGTTTAAACACTTTTACAGTCTGTTTCCTTCATATGTTTAAAAATACTCTCATATAAGGATTAACCGTCATCGTCAGAGTATTTTAGGTATGTGAGTGGATTGTGGTTTCTTGGCTTATTTTCATGTTGGGAAAATGCAAAGATATAGAGAAACCAAATGGGAAAACCATGGGAAAAGAGACTGATGACCAGGTGAGAGGAAGAAGAGATTTTTGGACAAGCACAAGACAAAATTGAGAAAGAGGCAGGCAGATAGAATGTGAAAGGAGGAATATTGGATCCCAGCGAGTTGGCCGGGAAAGCGGGGGTTAGGGGTTAGGAGTAGAAGAGCGACTGTAGCTTTAGAGATGTGATATCTTTGGGCCAATGACAAGGACATAAATCAAAAAGAGGTGTACATGTATGTAATATTTTTTTTTTCTTTTACAAAGGGCTAGGCAGATATGAGTAAGCTACTCTGGGATGACAAAATGAAAGGTAACTCGATCATGGTGAAAAAAATCTGTCATGTTGGGATGATTTTCAATTAGTCACCAATCAGAGGTCCGTCAGTCACAGCATCGCCCTAAAACGTTTGTTCTGATGTGATCAAGTCGACATACAAAGACTAATGAGATGTATTAAAGGACAGTTTGGGAACATCAAAACCTGCCATTTAGTATGAAATTACTCAAAATTAGGGGTGGGAATTGATTAAAAAATTTATCTAATTATTTAGAGGCTTTGTAATTAATTAATCGTGATTAATCGCATTTTAATCGTTCAAGAAAATTTGCCCCAAAAGCAATTTTTTTTATTAAAAATAATGAGGCAGAGGATCAAACAATAGACATGGACATTATTATTGTAAAGTCAAGTATTTTTAATTTCTAAAAAATGCTTTTAAATTGTATTTCATTTCAAAACAGAAAGTTGTTTTGAACTGCTGCTGCACATCATGTGTAAAAAACGCTGCTGGCATAGGCTGGAGCTATTCCAGAAGCCTCACTACGTAGACTTCTATCTACATGACTGATTAGTCAAGTCGGATGATTGACACCTCTTTTGGATTGCTGGGGCCAATAGAATCAAGCGTTACTCACCAAAATTAGATTGACAGCTCAGTCAGCCAATGAGGCTCGTCATAACACGGACTCACCCCAGCTTTCCACTGGACGTGAAAGCGTTGCGAAACGTAATAGCGCCATTTTACCTACAAGCTCATTCCCAACCAGGAGCGATTCTGAAGCAAAACAGGAGTGAAAGCGTTCCACACAGCTGATCCTGTGAGGTCACTAAATTACGGGAGAATTGCAACACCACACGTGATTTCAGAAGTCCACACAATAAAAAGCAAAGAGAAAGACAGCTGCATGCATCGAAAAAGGGCTGTTGTTTATTTGCTTTTCTGTTTACATCGACTATGGGGAAAATGATGTACGTTTAGCTGCTCATGACTTTTATTTTGAAAGTTTCTGAATATTTTACACTTCTTTTGTGTTTGACTTCCTGTCTGGCGCAATCTAAACTGCAGAGTTTGACGTGTTTTGGAAGCGTAGCGCGTCAAAAGTAGACTCAAAACACAATGATAGCGTCCATCGCTTCTGGGACGTGTCCAGAACGTTACACTTAGCTGCCGGTGGAAAGGACCTTGTCCACTACAATGGCAGCTAATTGCCGCGTAGTACAAGCACATAAAGGTTTGCATGGTCTTGTAGCCAAAGTTCTGAAGTTTCTTTAGAGTTGCAACTTGACAATATTCATTGATATCTATGGCATGGCTTTTGCTGCTAAACTTCAAAGCCCCCCAATTGGGGGCCCTCTGACCCAAAGAGTTAAATGCATTAATTATTTTAACGCTTTATTTTTTTCTAGTTAATTAATCATAATTAACACGTTAAATTCCCACTCCTACTCAAAATATTGAAGTTAAACAGGAATTAGATATTCACTAGTTTCACCTTAGCACATATGGCTGAAATCTGTCCCAGTGGATGTTGGACAAGGGGTACAATGCACATTTAAAATATTGTAATATCCCCTTAAAATAGTAAAACATGCACCTGTGAGGAGAGAGTGTGAGGGGTAGCAGAGAGGCGAAGGAAGAACAAGAGAGAAGAGACCACCAAAATAAACTATGCTTGTGATGAATGTGCTGCTCAGAAATAGAAATCTCATCCCTCTTTCATCCCGTTTCACCCCGTTATCTCTTCCCTCTGCTTTTCCCTTTCTTTCCTCCATAACTCAAGCCATCTCTGTCTCACTGCATTTGTCTGCCGCTCTCCCTCCATTCTTCTTATCTTGCCCTGTCTCACTCTCACATAGCATGCCATCTTTCTAATCAATGCTGCTCATTCTTCTTAGAAAATTCCCCCTATGATGGATTTTCTTGCATCAGGCAAAAAGCAAACTGCCGTTTTGATGTTTTTCATCAAACACTTCTCAGATACGAGCGTTTTGGCGTAGATCAACAACTCGCATGTGCAGCTGAAGATTTGTTTCTTTTGTTTGTTGTTGTGTTGTAACAGTTTACCGCATGCTCAAAATACTTCTGCTCGAGAAGTCTCGGAATTTCCAAGGAGTTGTAAAAGAAAATCAGAGGAACAGTTATAAGACGGGCGCACTGGACCAGACGGGTGGCTCTAACAAGAATGTAGGGGAAAACGCAGAATAAAAGGTGTTTGATCCCTACTGCAGAAAGCTGTGCCACATCTTGTACACACACACGCGAGCGCGCGCTCGTACAATTTAAAGTTAAAAAACAATGAAAAACAAGATAACAGAACTAGTTGTAATAATTTTCAAGACCACAGGCTAGCGAAGTAGTCGTGCCATTTGAGATTCTTCAGGAAATACGTCAAGCGGCTCCATGCATAGAGCCCATGTCCCTCTACAAACAGAGCGCTGTGATTGGCTAGGATTTAGCCGAGCCAATGGCAGACCTGCAGAGGCCACAACGGAGCATTGATACTTTTCAGGTCGTCGCTTTTAATTATTCTTCTCTCAGCCGTGGACATTTTCTCCTTTTTGACAAAACTTGTTCAAACAGCAGCTAGCTCCGCCTCCCCTGTCAGTAGGGTAGACTCTGATTGGTTCTCTTATTTTGTCCCACCTGTTCCATTTGTTTAGTGGCTCTTTGTCCATTCCTCGCATCCTTTCCATCCTCTGATTGGCTTTTTGTCATTGTTGATTTTCGTTTCGTCGTTTATTCGTTGATGAAAATGTTGATTTTCGTTTTTTTATCCAAGTTTTTTTTTTGTTTGGTTTAACTTTTGTCCACAAAAATATATTTGTGACAAAAAAATTTCGCCAACAGAATGAAGACTGGTGCAGGTTAATAACTTTTTCTCCCAATCTTTCATTAAATTCATCACGACACACTTTCTCATACACAAACCTAGATACACATCATGAGGCTATAAAAGATAACCCTGGATGTGTGCTTATGTGCCTTTCAGAAATCAAAGATAATAATCTGACTCAATGTTTAAGCAGCACAATATCGAGCACCGCTGATACTATTATCACATCCTTCTCACTCACACCCATCGGGCTTTGCTTCCACTCCCTTTTCTTTTCTTCTTTCTTTTTCTTCCTGTCCTACACGCTTCAGTGTGTTTTGATTACTGGCTGTGTGTGTGTGTGTGTGTGTGTGTGTGTGTGTGTGTGTGTACTTGGAAATGGAGCAGGATGAGCATTTTTAGGGAGAAAGAAGGATCACAGATGGGCCTTGTCAAGTCTCTGTACATCTGGCTTCGTTCCTGCCCAATTTTGCACACAAAGACGCACAGGTTTATGTTTGGTCTACTTTCTCAGGCACGATCTCTCTTCCACAAGAGAACATAAATGTGCATTTAGAGTTTCAGCCATGCACACTTCTTTATGCATGCACATTTATGAAGACTAGAGTGCTCAGAAATCCACTTGGACACACAGATGCACTGTGCAGCAGGACGCAGCGGGTACGGACTCCTGTTGTGTTTCATGGTTGCCAAAGTAATGATGCCAGGGAATCTGGACTATGCCAGATTTAATGTTAGCCAATGATATACCATTGTCGGAATGGTAGAGTACCAATGCTGACTTGTAGCATAGCGCCACCTATTGAGACAAGATTGTCCAGTAATAATTTGAAATGAATATGAAAAGATCATTAAAGAACTTGGTATAAATCATTTTTCCTGCTCTGTTTAAATATTAGAGTTCAGCAACACTATGATGGGAGACAGAATAATAGATATCATAAATATAATGACTAAAATCTGAGATAAAATAGAAAAAAATAATTAAATTTGAGGAAAAAAAACATTTTTTAAATCAGTTTTTCACATTTTATGATGCTATCCAAGGGTCAACTTTTGCCTGCATGAGAAAGCTCAGCTTTGCTATGTGTGTCAGCTGCTCAGGGTCCCTGCATGGGACTGAAACATATGCTTTGTAAGATTCCTGTGGTCACAGAAACACACATGCTGGCATCTCAAGGACACCCACAAGGAAGGGAAAAGAACAGAGAAACCCAAAGCTCGCAAAAATGTGTGTGCTCATGTTTTGTGACCAAATGACCTACATCCTTTTCTTAAAAAAAATTACATTTCAAATATTATTTCTTTCTTGCCTTTCTCCTCTACTCATGTAATTCTCACTTTGAGGGAATAACAAACTGCAAAATATAAAATTGCCTCTAACATTAAAGCTACAAGCATAAAATAATCATGACTTTACCTTCAAAACCATTAAATTCACAATCTATTTTATAGCAAAGACGGGGTATATTTAAGTTGTACAGATGTAAATTAGGAGTGGGACTAGATTAAAAAAATAATCTAATTAATTAGAGGCTTTGTGATTAATTAATCTTGATTAATCGCATTTTAATCGTTCAAGAAAATTTGCCCCAAAAGCATTTTTTAATTAAAAATAATGAGGCAGAGACTCAAATAATAGACATGGACATTATTATTGTATTATTCTGAATTGCGCAACCATTTAAAGACGATTGGATTTTTTAGGTTATTTTCTGAGGTTCCTCCTTTTCTCTACTTTTCAGCAGCTTCCTGAATTTTCTTTCTAAACTTTTATTCACACACTGCACAACATACATCTATTCAAGACCTGCCTAGAACCAAGCTGGTGTCATTTGTGGTGAACTAAACGCAGTCAATGTGTGTAACAGAGAAATGCCACCATCTGCAGTCATCCAAAACGCCGTCTTTGTGCAAAATTTTGCAGATATTTACCATATTTTTCACTTTCCCCTACTTTAGTTGTTGTCATCCTCCTCCACCTTCCTCTTTCGTCCCTCTATTCTCCTGCTCACTTGCTGTCTTCTGTTCCCTGTGCTTGTCTTTCTGCCTTTAAACGTATCCCTGCATGCCCACACACCATAACCAAAACCAGCCTGCTTATTCATTTAACACCGAGGTATCCGTTTTCTTTTTCTTTCCTCTGCTCTTATTTTCTGTGTAGTTGCCTCAGTCTGACTTGTCTCAGACAGCGCTATCCTGTCCAACCCTCATTATATTTTCACACTCGGCTTCCCCAGGACACAAAAACACAGACACATGCTTCTCCACATAAATTCCCTACTGCACGTGTGCATTTTCTGTGTTCCAGTACGACTTCAGCGCCAATGTCTTTTTGTCCAGTCATTGTTTAGGAAGTGGGGATGCCCAAAGCTTTATGGTACTCTTGGATTACTAAGCTGTAATGTAAACTTCATTTAAAATTCTCTCTAGATGCTGTTTTCAGTTTCTATAGGTTACTAACAAACACTAGCAGACGCTGTCACATCTCCAGTGGGTTTCAGAGTGAAGTTTAAGATCCTACTGTTCGTTTTTAAAGCACTGAATGGTCTTGTACCATACTTTCTGTGCGACCTCATCACACCGAACGAGCCGGTCCGAGCTCTTAGGTCAGCTAACCGCTTGATGCTCTGTATTCCCAAAATGAACTACAAAACAAGGGGTGATCAGGCCTTTGTGCATGTGGCTCCAGCCCTTTCAAATGCAATGCCGATCTTAGTACGCCAAGCATTATCTGTGGCAATCTTTAAGACACGACTGGAGACTCACTTTTACGATTTGGCTTTTGGACCATGACTTCCTTCCATCCATTTTCCGCTTATCCGGAGTCGGGTCACGGGGGCTGCAGCCTAAGCAGAGAGGCCCAGACTAACATCTCCCCAGCCACTTGGGCCAGCTCATCCGGGGGAATCCCAAGGCGTTCCCAGCTGAGAAACATAGTCCCTCCAGTGTGTCCTGGGTCTTCCTTTTGGTCTCCCTCCGGTTGGACATGCCTGGAAAACCTCACCAGGGAGGCGTCCAGGAGGCATCCTAACCAGATGCCCGAGCCACATCAACTGGCTCCTCTCAATGTGGAGGAGCAGCAAATCTACTCCGAGCCCCTCCCGGATGACCGAGCTTCTCACCCTATCTCTAAGGGAGAGCTCAGATTCCCTGCAAAGGAAACTCATTTAGTTTCTGAAAGAGTTTGACTTCCTTTATGTGTTTTTAAACTTGTCATTTCATTTAATGTTTTTGTAATCCTTTTTTAGCTGCCTTCATTGATTGTTTTTATTTTTTTGTATGGTTTTTATGTAAGTGTGTCTGTGTGGCGCTTTGGCCAGCTCGCATGCTGTTTGTAAATGCACCTTATAAATAAATCGGTATGGTTCATGCAGCCTTGCTCTCACACAACTTAGTCCTTTCGGGATGAATAAAAAGATGAATAAAAATGGAAGATGAATAAAAATAACACTAAAATCTCCAACTTGTAACTGGAGGACTGCTAAACTGTTTGAGAAGCAACAATAAAATACTGAAAAATGCCAAACAGGTAACTACAATTAGCCCTAAATTGTATTTCATATTAGTTTGTAGGTTTACAGCGTCTCTAAACCAAAGCCAATTTGGGACATGAAGGAATTATTTTGATAGGAAAAAATTATAAGCACGTTAATTAGATTAGATGTGTTTAAGCAGTTTAATTAGGGTGATGGAGTTCATTTAAAAATATTTCTAAATATTTTCTCCTGCCAAATGTGTCGATAAAAGAAACGTAGCCAATTCCCAACATCACGTATGTATCAACTCTTTACCATGTAAAATATAAGTGACTTGTGAGGTTTACTGAACTAAATGTGGGTCGTGTTTGCATTTAGCTAACGTCCACACTCAGATGTTAAAATTACTGAGCCATTTTCTGGTTTGGCGCTTTGCAAACTGTAATGCCAACTAGCCAAACAGATGGAGGATAAAGATTAGTTATTCAAACTCCCAACACAGCCCTGGAACCCATGGCTAGTTTGGAAGTGAAATACCACCCCAAAAATCCGACTAATCCTTCTATCCAACAATCCCAGTGTTTATGAAATGTCTGGTAAATGCACAGGGAAATGAGTAAAAAAAAATCTATGGAAATATATGGAAATAAACTGCTAAGAGCAATTAGTCATTTTTAATATATGCTGGTGTTTTGCTCTTAAAAAAAAGATGCATGAATGGAAGCTGTTATGCTGGGGCCATCAGTCGTATATGCAACCATGAGTTTTCTCCAAGGAGACGTGTTAAGACACACCGTATATTATGGTCTGTGTCAGTGGGTTGTGATGTATGTGTGAATTTGTCTGAAAAACCTGAAATGTGTGTGCATGTGTTTAGATTACAGTGTGAACACGATAAATATGCTTTTCAAGGATAAACAAACCTTTGATTTCTGCATTTATGATTTTAAATGACTAGAGTAGAAGCATTATACTTATTGCACTTTTGTTTAAACATTATTTTTGTAGATTTTTCATTGCTATCACCCACATTCAACCTTCCTTCTTTGTCATCTTTCTTTCTTCAGTGTCTGACAGCCCCGCCGGAACAGCAGGCAGTGGACCAGGTGGAGGGTCGGACTCTTCCCAGCCTCGTTTCTCCTCCTCCCTTCCTACCTATCTCCCGGTTCAGTGCCAGCTAAGTGGGGCTGACTCCACCTTCTTCCTGCGGGAAGCTAATCAGGAGGTCATGCGAAATGGCAGCCTGTCATCTCGGACTGAGCCTTTCTTTCTTCACCAGCTGGAGCCGGGCGCTGCTGCTCCGCACTCCCTGCCAAGTGTCAACTGCAGCTACGGAAATCTGAGCATTGAGCAGCCAATCCCTGTGGAGCTCCTCCAAGGTCCTCCGCCACATCTACTTATTTCAACCAACCAGGTGACGTTAAACTGGAAGGTCAAAGGTCAAGTCGTGGTGCCTAAAGTAGGGTCAACAAGGCCTTGGATTCAGGTATTGGCAGTTTATCATCTTCCTAGAGAAATTCACTGACTTAATAATTTTAGTAACATGAACAAATCTACTTGGGTTTTCCCCAAAATTGTTATGGTTGTTGTTTAGAAATTATTTGGTATAAAATTATTGTTATTATTATCAGAGCTCCTGGGTCATTGTGAGCCCCAGCTGTTTCATACACGTTACAGAGACTGAAACTGCTTTCAATTGTAACAAAAATAATTGTTTACCAGTTGTAACACTATGTTCTCTTTAGGTACTGTTTTACCTGATTGGTCGGCGTTGGGATGAGCCTGACCCACCTCCTCCTGCTCTTCTCCCATGTGTCAGAGCCTTGGCCATTCGTGACATCAGTGATGCAGCACCTTCAGCCGGCTGCCGTCTCATGGGACCATCTGGCATCTGTGTTGTCCGTCTGGAGATTCCACCAGCTTGGTTTACACCATCACAAGTGAGAAAAAGACCCCCTGAAGTGACTCTACCACCAGTGGAAGTGTATTACTCAATTATACCAATGGAAGGAGCTGGCCAAGAGTGTCCTTCCATTGTTAATGAGCCATGGAGAGCTCAGAGTGCAAATGTTGGGCCACTTGGAGGCCTTGGCATGGGTCTTGGAGGACAGTGGAGCCCCTTAGAGGATGGAGGCCTTCAGGACATGTTGAAAGCTGGTTCTGTGGAGATGAGCGTGGGCCCAGTTTCTGCCAAAGGAGAAATATTGCATTTGGATGAAAATCTGGATGTTCTTGTGCCACCCAGTCCGGTACGGCTTGGCAAGACTGTAGCATTTGGCATCTACATGAGGACAGATTCAAACAAAGATCAGTTTACATTGAGGTAAGACCACAAGTGCTTTTAGAACTATTCGGCTTCACTGTTGTTTTGAATTCTCTCATTTTTGTCTGCTTCTCTGTAGTTCTACATCTTTTTCTCATTCTCTCTTTGATCTTTAATTCCTGGCACTTCTAGGTGTTGATTGGTGTTTGCTCCAAAAGTTGAAAAATACAGGAAAATACACAATGGAAGAGGGGAGTGGTGTTTGGGTAATTAAAGTAATATGGGTCTTGGTTACTGAGACCAGACAAGTGTTTACCTTAATGGGTTTTAGTAGTGGAAATAAAGAAGCCGAGTTTCAACAGAGACCAGATATTTTTGTCTGTGACAAAAAGTTCACAACCATCTAGAGTAAGGATGCATATTTTATTCCATCTCCTCTTCCTCATTTTCCTGACTTTGGAGATTTCAGGCTGACAAATGACAGCTGTGCAAATTCATCATTCTATCCTGTTCACATGGCTGTGGCTGCATATAGCATGCTGTAGCAATTTTTCTTATGAAGATCTATTGAGGACATTTAGGAGAGTAACTTGCATCCATTTTTAGTGTTTGACACACAACTATAGGCCATAAAGAAGCCTTAAACACATCAAACAAACTGGTTTACACTTTGGACAACTCGTCTGTCCGTTTCAAACCTATGACAAAAAACCATGAAACAAGTAAATATGCCACCTCACTTTTACTCCTGAGGTTTGTTTCAGCCACAGTGCTCTTCCATGTGCACCTTTTCAGAAATTTTTCAAGACCACAAAGGAGGACCAGGAAAGAAATCTAGAGCTTAAAAAGTGTGACTTTACTCAGCAGAAACTAGAATTATGTTAGCTGTAGGTAATAATGTATTTTCCCTGATAGGTATTGCTTAATTAAAGCCATACTATTCAACTTTTTCATTATTTTAAATAATTTTCTTGAGCCAGTATGTGCTAAAATTACCCTTTACATCAGGCTAATGAAGGCTGGAGAGACATTTCAGCAGTTAGATTAAGGTGGTTCATCACTAAATCAAACAAATCAGCTGTGTTCACGATCTAAAACATGCAGGAAACATGCTGAAACCAGACTGCAGCGCCAGGCATGTCAGATCCATTTTTTTCTAAGTCCCAACAAACCGAATCAGCAACCCTGAAGTTGCAAGTGGAATATTCTGGCCACGGGGCAATAGGGGCTGGGTGGTCTTTCATTAACCCTGTAAAGGGTCATTTTAGCACATACTGGCTCAAGAAAATGATTTAAAAATATAAAAAAGTTGCAAAGTGTCCCTTTAAACTCTGTTTGACTGATCATATTTAAAAAAGTTTCTAAGTGAAGTTGATCTGCATCATATTTTTAATCTGCCAGCTACATATATTTGTGTCATAAAACCCTGAAAGGACAGTTTAAATATTTAGCATAAGATTCCCTATACATGTTTTTCTTTTCATATGTTGGTTTAGACACGTGTGTGTGTGTGTGTGTGTGTGTGTGTGTGTGTGTGTGTGTGTGTGTGTGTGTGTGTGTGTGTGTGTGTCCCCTACCTGCCGTTCTTGCCCTCTGCTCAAGCATACACTCTGATGGATAATCTTCTATGTCAGAAGCACAGTCAGACATGTAATAAGGCTTAAGTGGATCTCATTT
>SSNS01000007.1:2764594-2783119 GCA_006937985.1 Aphyosemion australe | reverse complement strand
CCCCTACCTGCCGTTCTTGCCCTCTGCTCAAGCATACACTCTGATGGATAATCTTCTATGTCAGAAGCACAGTCAGACATGTAATAAGGCTTAAGTGGATCTCATTTGTGTGCTTGTGTGTATTTATGTGTGTGACACATAATAAGCCTTAAGTGTGCTCCATTACACTGAGGTGATGTGATTATGATAAACTGCTGAGGAGATGAAGGGGCACGGAGAGAGGATGAGCGCGGTGCTCAAGGAAAGAAAGGGAAGCAATGAGGAATATTTAAAATAACTCAAAGTTTTAACGAGGGAATTTGATCATAGGAGAGAAAACTTCCTTCACTTTTATCCCGCCCACTCAGCTTCAGCTAAAGAAAAGCAAAACATGAGATGTAAGGAGAGATGACTGGAAGCTGCATGTGTGCAGAACTAGTAACACATATGAGAGACGTGCAGTTGAACAAAATAACTTTACTTTTTTTAAATTATATTTTGTGGAAAAGTTCTTTTTTGATATAAATGTTGCAATGACATCAGTGTAAACATCAAACATAAAGGTGACCACTTGAAAAGTAAAATACGCCCCGTTTCAAATCTAAATCTAGGCACAAAGCTTAAACTAATGGGCAAATATTAACTCATTCACTGCCACTGACGACTAGCAGCGCTTGGGCACCAGATTGTGAAAGAACGAATAACGCTAGAAATCAGTGTTTGCTTTTAGGAATTATGTGCCTAAAATGAGCCGTCTGAAAAAGTCTCCATTTGTGATGTCACAGACGGGGCCACTCCCTGATATTTTCAGCTTATAGCAGCCTGAGAGGGGGATGGGTGGGCGTGGCCAGCTCCAGCTTGTTTTCTTAAAGAGACAGAGCCCTGAAACGGCTCATTCTGGAAGGTACCAAAAATGTCAAGAGTTTAACTGCTGAAATTGCTTCATGTGAGAGGGATTTAGTGCAAAAACCTTCATAAACATGTTTTCTATCGATCATAAAACTATTATAACTTTTTTAAAAAAGACTTCTGGACTTCTTCAGAGTTTGACATTTTGCACTTGGTTCTTTTTTTTCCCGTCACAGCATCGTTAGCGTTTTCATTTCTGAAAAATCAGTTTAAATTTGTTTTTATTTGTTTTAGTCGATCATTCTGTTGACTTTGAACTTAACTCAGGAACATTTTGCATTGTTTTTAAATACAACCCAAATTTTTTATTGCTTTATTGGATCAAGAAAGCAGAACGATCATTAACACAGCTGCTAAAACAAGAAAGAGGGGTCGAGTTAAAGGAGTAATTATTAAATTATGTTTTTGTTCTTGATTTTTTTTTTCTAAAAAGCTATAGAGATATTGTTATATTCTACATTTATTCAAACTAATTTAGTCTCAATTTCCTTTTCTAAGCCTCTGTGTGCCGATAACATAGATGCTGCTCTTGTCCCACTATTCATCCAAAATTTATTCAGCTTCCTTTTATGAATGTAACTGACATCTTTTTTTGTACCAGAGGAGGATGGACCTAAACGTCTTAAAATTCTTTGCATGCAAAGGCTTGGACCAGTTTCACTTTAGAGGATTTTAGCAGCAGCAGCTCAGTGAAAGGTACACTCTGAATGAAGTTCTCTTTCATCCTGAAATTCTGAGCCAAGCTCTGAATTCACTCAGCTGGGGGACCCTCATGATGCCGATGAGTAGTTTTTGGTGGTATTGGTTGCAGAACGGATGTAAGTTTGGATGCAATAAAATAAAATTGCCTCAAGTGTTTGCATCACAAATAGAATCAATGTAAGAATTAAGGAAGATTAGCATTTTTCTGAAAGCAGATGATGGGTAAACAGAAGAAGGATGTTCTAATCTGTTTATGCAGTTTATTCTAATAAGATATTTAATCTAAGCTATAGCTTTAATGCCAACATTAAAACAGGTTAATTAGCGTCTCAGAGCTCACTGGATGTGTAAACGTCTTCTTTTAACCCAAATAAATGCAAACTACATTGAAACTTGATCAGAAATGTATTTTTATTGTTTGCATTATAGCTGACTGTTCTCCACAAAGTTTAAATCTTCCTGGCATTAGTTCGATGCTTCAGGTGGATGATTAGAAGATCATTTCAACATTTTTCATCCGTGGTGACGTTGACAGACAGATTAGTGTCTCCCTCATTAAAAAGTTGGCATCTTTAACCGTGCTACTGTTGTTTGCTTTGCTAATTATGGAGATTATTAGGGATGAGTGGATAAATGTTTTGTGTGTGTTGATGTGTCTAAGAGACAGGTTGATGTTGCATTATTAAAGCCTATGTTTGTCTGTTCTAGTGTCCTGGCAATAGCGCAGAAAACAGGTTTTGTCTGTAGGTGTGTAGTCTGTAGTTTTAGCAAGATATCTCCTGAATCTTTTGGTGGATTTTAGTGAAACCTGCAGAAAGTGGCCATTGGATGTGCATTTACAACTGATGCATTTCAAAACTGCTTCATCCAAATCTGATTTGCATTTTGCTTATAGCATCTTATGTAGGGGGTGTAATGGTACGCCTATTATCCTGGTTCGGTTAAAGCCATACAATGCAAATTTTTCATATTTTTAAATCATGTTCTTGAGCCAGTATGTGCTAAAATGACCCTTTCCAGGGTTAATGAAATGTCACTCAGACCCCCACCACCCTCTGTGGCCAGAATACCGCACTTGCAACTTCAGAGTGCCAGGCTGGAACCTGTTGGACTTTAATAAAAAAGGAGCTGGCATGCCAGTGCTGCAGTCTGCTTCCAGCATGTTTCCTGCATGTTTTAGATCATGAACACAGCTGATTTGTTTGATTTAGTGATGAACCGCTCCTGTAGACACTAATGAAGGCTGAGGAGACATTTCAGCAGTTAGATTAAGGTGTTTAAAAGACAAACGCACAGCGAGAAGATAAGTTTCACTTTCACTTTTTACCACCTGGACACTAGGGGGTGCTAAAAGCAAGCCTATACTGCCAAGTGTGCCTTTAATTGTTGGTACAGTGAGGGAACAAAGTGGAGAAATTTTTTTTCTTTGTTTGCGTAGACATGTACAACTTTAATTACATTAAAAATATTATATATATTTATATTTATATTTGGACACAGCCGCTTGTGTTGCTGGCTAGTGGCTAATGTGTGAAACACAGTTACACGTCCGTGTGGAAACTCAGGACGTGTTTGTGCCAAACTAACATACATGTACCGCTACACCTCTAATCTTATGGCAAAGTGATCTGGTCTCCTTCATACGTCACAGTTGCTTAATCACTTAATTACCTTCCTCTGAATGAAAGCTTCTACCATAAAATACTGTAATGTTCACTGTCATGCTTGTAAAGCCAAATGTTTTGTGTACATAAACCTTTTTTTAATAAGTTATTAGAAAACAAAACAAAATGAAAAAAACAAAACAAAAAAAAAACACCAAATCTGTCTTAATCATGGGAAAACACCAGCATGGTTCCTGATTCCCATTCCTTAAAGGGCTTAGGTCTTTAATGTGTGGGGCATTTGTTTTTATCTACTGGTTTTGTTCATGAATTAGCATTTTGTGTTTGTTGTGGAGGATTAGCAGATTCTTTCCTGGGATGAGAGGGGAGACATATTTCTAAGAACCAGCTAGTACTCCCGGGTGGTTACAGAGCACACAGCTTTGACCTCTGTGTGTCTCTCTCTCTCTCTCTCTCTCTCTCTCTCTCTCTCTCTCTCTCTCTCTCTCTCACACACACACACACACACACACACACACACACACACACACACACACACACACACACACACACACACACACATTTAAACACACACACAGCATTGATCCTGCCTTTTTTCCACTTTTCCACTATTGATTTCACCTCAAAAGCCTGAGAAAAAAGTTTTTTTGACTGCATTTAAATATTTGTGTGAACACTTATGAATAAATTGAACAAACATTAGGTGAAACCTTTAAAATTGTGCCTACATTTACAATACGTAGTATATGCTAAGTGTGTGTCACCACCCTGTGTGCCACTCCCTTTCATCTTCCATGTTTTATATTCCTCCAAAGAAATCTCTGATATTCTTTGCTACAGGTTTACTACTGTGACCAATCTTTATTTCATTCTGAGGCTCTTTGGAGGTAGCACTCTAAATAATCATCTGATCCATTAAAAAGGCCTCAACGCAGCTTGAATTTTTTGCTTATGCACATCTTTCTGTCCCAGTGTGCTGTTGCACTCTTATTGTTCCTGTCAAATAGTCACTTGTTACTGTTAGTTCAGTGCAGTAGGGGGCGTTCTGATTGCCACATTCAAGATGGAAAATGCTACACAGTTTTCAGAGTAAATATTCAAAATAGCAGCTGTACAGCATAACTGTACTCTAGAAATTCACAGGTTCAAAAGTGTGGTTCACTGCTCAATCATGCTGAGTTTCACATGCATGAAGAACGTGAAAATAGTCTTCAACCCTTATCGCCTTGATTAATCGTCAAAAGAAAAAAGCTACATTGATTTGTCATCCAGGAGAGAGCAGAGCACGTCTTGGCTAGTAATCATTAGCATTAGCATCCCCACAATATGGTGGAACATGTTCATGCTTGTGTTATTATTTGAGATAATACTGCATTGCATTTTTCACCCAAGAAAGAAGAGCGAATGGAGGCAGTGGAAGAGTCACGTTTCTGTTAGCCAATCAGAAGCAAGACGTTTGCATATCATGAATATTAATGAGTAAGACTCTAAATCCTGTCATTTTCTAGCTCCCATTCGCTCCGACTAACTTTTACTTCATGAAAAAGGTGTGCAAGAGCTTTTTTTCCACAGAAAATGACTCACAAGGCATTTATTCATACTAGAGAACACAGTACGTTTATTGAAACAAGTGTATGCCACTTAAAAGGAAATATTTTCATTTCATTTTACATTTCAGTAAAAATAAATCTACCCAAATTATTAGCAGACTGTGGACACAAACTGGTTATTTGATCACTTTTTGTGCTAAACTGCTCTTTTAAACAAAAAAATTATTAGTATTTTAAATCTTTTGTTCCTGTTAAGAAATATCACTAAAATTGGCAGCTCTATATGGAAGCAAATGTGTAACAGAATCCAAATTATTATGCATTAGCAGAAATGCTTTTTCATTTTCACTAAAGAACTGCCAATTTTGACTCATAAATAAAATGAATAAGCAATCTTCCAAACTGCTTATTAATTTTCTTCTTCATCATTGCTCATTCTGTGACTTAATGAAAAGGATAAAGAAAGACATTTAAGATTTAATTTTCACTCCAGCAAATGTGTAACAAAATTCAATTTGAATGTCCATAGATTTAAGGATCTTCCTCAAATATTTGTTTTGTTCATTAAGCCAAATTACTGTCTGCCCAACTTTACAAGTCAGCTTTGTGTTCAATGCATTAACTTTAAAAATATAGAAAAATACATGTGACTGATGTGAAAGAATTTTGTTGTTATTGATATATCAATTTCAGCAATTTGAAATCAAGACTTTAACTGTTAATCTTTTTCCATCTCTGAGATATAATAAATATGTGGTTTAATTGGCTATGAATATTTTGATGAAACCAATCTCTCCCTGTTAATAGTAACAAGATATCATAACGCGTGATGTTGGATACATTTATATTCATGCATTCAGTGTTTTTCACTTTCATTTTTAATTTTCACACTGATGAAACTTGATTGTGGCTCTCTCGAGGCAGTCATTATAATTTCATAGATACTAATGTGAAAGTGCAAGAAGTGATTAAATCAATTATCAGAACACAACTATTAGCAAACTTTGATGGGCTGTTAACACAGAATCATGCAAAAATCAGTACTCTTAAAATAACACATTCACTAATATTGAAGACATGAACTTGCATAAACACTGTTGATAAATTTGAATTCATTTTGATTATCCAATAAAAATTGTGACTTTTTTTTTAAAAAAATTATGCAATCATGTGCAAATAAAACATATTCAGGCAATAGCCAATCAGAGGTGAGATGTTTGTAGGTTTGAAAAATCTTGTCATTGCACAGATCCATAAGTGATTTGAATGTTACAGCATTATGCTTTTAGACAGGAATTATTAAATTTTGCACATATGATGAAAGATTTGAGAGGGGAGAAAAGAAACAAACTAGCATTTGTGTTGAAATAGAACAAACTCTATTAAACAGAGGAGAAGGTTTGATGTTTCAACCCTCCAGAACCTTTATTGTAACCTTAAATTTAATTCTGTTTTCCTTTACATATCACTTTAAATGCTTCATTTTGAGCATTGGGTGTTGCAGACTTCAAGTTTTAATTATATACTCTGATCCTCTAATGTTCTTCCATTCAAGGAAACGCTGTTCTAAGTGCAGTAATGCAAACTGATGGCAAACATAAACATACAAACACTGCGGTCTTTGTCTATTTAACCGAAACTGTCACTGGTATCTGTTTATTCCCATAATCCACCCTGTGCTATCGTTCTGCCTAAAGCAGTCCTTCACTTCCTCTCCACTGTATCCCTTCAGTCTTTCTGTCACCACCTCCCTCCATTCCCTCTCCTCTTTTACTCTCCCCGTCTCGCTCTTTCAATCTGAAATCAGCTCTGAATATTCATGAGGGTGTTTGCATTGCTGGCTGCTGAAAGAGGCTGAGTACACAAAGGTGACAGCCATCAGCCTCAAGATAGTGCATTTTGGGGCTGCGCATTTGTGTGAGGGCAAGGAAAATAGACGGGGGTAAACACAGAGGAGGAGAAAATGAAATGAGGACAAAGTAGAAAGAACAAAGTACAAGAGACAAAGCTACTATTTTGGCAGAGTCACTTGGAAAATAATTGACATTATCGCTGAAATTATAATTAACTCTCGGAGTATGTGTTTGAATTTTTCATTGTTTGCTTTTGAGGCTCAGGTATTGATATGACGGTGATCCTCACATGCACCAGTTCCAAGTCACACTCATTTATGCTCTCCTCACACAAAAAATTCATTATTTCTCCAGTTTGTCAGCTTCTTGTACTCCTCATCTCTCCTCAGTCTCTCCTCATCTCCCCCGAGACTCTCCTCATCTTCCCTTTGTGCTCCTCTATTGCTCTTTGAGTCTGGGTCTACCATCACCAGCTTCATATGCTTGATATGCAAATGCCTGGTCGGTGATCTTGTTGTGCTTTTTTGTTTGTTCCACTTCGCTGTTGCAGGATAGAAGATCCCCATTTAGAAACCTCCAAACGACACGTGCATTCCTCTGTGCTGAAGAAGCACCGGTTGCTCAAAGTAGCTTTTTCAAACCAAATCTTGGAAGTGTAGATTTTTCTGAGTTTAAGCATTTACCTTTAAGTCACCCCAGAAGTGTAAAAAAAAATAATTCTGGATTGTTTTTATAACAAGACGGGATAGAAGCAGCTGATATTTTTTTTTTGGTAATGGAAAAAATTCCCCTTTTGAAGCTTAGTGTTTATTTTCCCCTCTTGGCCTGGGACTCATGAAAACACATTGTCTGTTTTATTATTTCGGGACCTACTTGAAATAAGCCACAGATGTTCTTATTGTGGAAGTCCCAGTTTTACAACAAGCTGGCTGCACTTTAGCTCAATCTCCAGTGGGACAATTTACACATTTATTTTGAATAGCTGGTATTATTTTTCATATATTTTCATCAGGAGCCGCTGGTAGAATTTTTTTCTGCATAAAATATGTGCTTCATGCATTAAAATGATGGATTTGTTTTCAATTTTGGTCACACCGGTACGATAGGTAGATGAAAAATAATAAAACTGTTTAAAAATTAAAATTTTAGTTTGTTTTCTGCAATATATAGTTATGAATGGCCTTAGAAAAGTAGAGAAACTCAAATACTTTTGAGAATTTTGATTTTTGTCTTCCATAAATCTGATGATCTACATCCCAAACTAGAGAGTGACAATGATTCAGAAAGTTTGGTCAAATGATCTTTAGATTTGTCAGGTTTACATTATATTACACAATTATGTTCAGTTCAAGTAACCAATGGGGAAGAACTTTCCTTTAAAAGGAAAACTGTATTTATGCTAAACCTGATTATTTTATTCTGTGCATAGATAAAGATCTGTAAAGAAAAGAAGCAAACATTAGAAAAGTTATGATCCTTGGTAGTGCTTTGGCCCAATAGAGCCAACTTTGTAAAATTTAGGGAGCAACTTTTACTTAAAGAATTGAAAACCATATTTACATTGTTGTTGAATATATGCAGCTATAGGGGGTCTGTGCTGTCTCCGACCTGATTTTCTATGTACAGGTGAAATTCAAAAAATTACAATATGGTGCAGAAGTCCATTTATTTCAGTAATCCATCTTAGACTGAGAGACCATCTAAAGGCTCAGGAACCCTTTGCAGGTGTTTAGGATTAACCAGCTGATTAGAGTGTGACACTTTGAGCCTAGAATATTGAACCTTTTCACAATATTTTAATTGAGATTTTGAATTTGGGGTTTTCATAAGCTGTAAGCCATAATCATCACAATTATAACAAATTAAGGCTTGAAATATCTGGCTTTACCTGTAATGAGTCAATTAATAATGTTGTAACGGCCATGGAGAAACGGTCTGTTCTGAGGAAAGCTGGTTGAACACGTCAGAGGCGTAGACACACACCCTTCAATTTGCATGTCCCAACTCACTTCAGCGTTAGCAATATGTAAACGTTGGTCTTGATGATGCTAAGAGAACAATGCTAGCCTGTGCAACTGCTAATGCTACGCAACGTTGCAGGATGCACTTGGAAGGTCCAGATTTTGAATCAATGCCAGAAAGGCTGAATGCCACAGCTTGTATTCTGGTCCAAGCACATCCGCGTCACACTCCCTCCTCCATGGGCATCGCCTCCAACAATTTACAGCCAACCACTACACACACACACACACCCTGTTGTATGTAGTTTCTAGCTTCAGGCAGCATCGTAGAGCCATCAGAGTAAACCGGCCAATCAGCATGCATCTCCGTTAATATTCACATCTTGGCTGAGTCGGCGGGGCAAACTAGTCTTTCTATTGTAGGGCTTTATTATTGGGTTATGTTTGGTTGTTTATCATGACTTCTGGGTCATTTTGAGCCCCAACAAAAACAGAAACGGACCGTTTCCAATTGCCAAAAAAGGCAGTTCTAGACCCTCTTTACACATGTTTTCCTACCTGAAAGGTGAGGTAAGGTAAAACTGCAAGAACCTGAATTAGAAAGACACTATATTAAATAATAGGCTAAGCAGCAGACACACAACTGATTGACAGTTCTCCCTCCACACACACTTAACATGTTCAAGCTACGCTGTAGTAAACTGCCGTTTTATTACAGTGATGATCAGTTTAAAAAAGATATTTAAATGACTGCAAGCGACAAAGTAATGAAACCATGTGTGCGCATGCTTTTAATAGGTAATTGTATTGTTTACAAGGAGTATGATATGCACATATGGCTTAAGGGGATTTTTATGAGAGTCAGGTCTCCAAATGATATTCTGTGTTTATTTTGTTCCTTTATTGTGGTTCAAAGAGTAACTAATATTATCATTTTTATTACTTATTTAAATAATTACTTTCTAGTGAGTTTCTTTGCATGCATAAAAGTAAAGAACAAACGCTTGAGTAGCTACAAGCATTTGAAAAGGACCTTTTCATATTTTTTGGTAAATGCCTTATCTGTGAATGTTAGAAACTCAGAACTCCAAAACATGCACGAGAAAAATAAAACGACAAGTTTTTGCTCTCCTTCACATAATAACCTTATTTGATCTCAGGCAAGCGTGACTGTCTTCTCCTCCCCTTTTCAATTGCAAATCAGCCATTGAATGGCTGTCACATTTACCCACTGAACCAGTGAGCTGACATCAAAACGACAGATTTTTTCCCCTTTCACATCTGGCTTACCATCCATGACAGTAATGACCTATCAGCTTTGGCACCAGGTGGAGTTCCAACACGGCAGACGACAAAAACAGCTTGCAGAAGCATATTGTGTCTTGGTTTTAAATGCGTGTTACAAATGTGTTTTCAGTCAACAGATCCCAAAAATATTTCAATGCACGGCTACCTAAAGTTCAGCCAATTTGTGCTCAAGCAATCTCATCAGACCTGTCCAATGATGTGTACTAGTTCGGTTCTGAACTGTGTAATCACCCAAGATTCCTTCCTGGAAATAAAGCTTCCATTCTTCATTCGAGGCATGCTCCACATGCTCATGGATTCGAAACAGTTGACGAACCTGCACAAAAAGCAAATTTAAAGCTAAATCCTAGAAGGCGTATTCCCAACTATTGCACTAGTAGCAGTTACCTCGGTTTTTTGTGTTACGTGACCTTTGTTGCTCCCACGGATGATATATCGTGGGGAACTGTTGCACTGACCCGTGTAATCCAGTGGCTGCTTGTAAACTCGTGTTCTCGGAAAGTTGAGCTTGCTCAACTATTGCACTCGCTGTCTGGACAAGTGTGTTCCCTAAAAGCATCCAACTTTAATCATTATTTTACTTATTAATGAAGGGATTGAAGAACCTCTGAAGTCCCTTTGGTTTTAAGAGCGTTATTCTTCAGGAAGCATCAGTGTTGCCAGGCAGGAAATGTTAAAGTGTCGTACCAGGATCTTAAAATTATCGTATTTTGAGAAAAAATATTGTACACTAGTTGCATCCTGACATGTCTGACGACCCACCGCTTCAACATTAGTGTATCAAACACAGAGCAAAATTATAGTCTTTAAAGAATCTAACACTGATTGAAGGAAGCCAATATTTTCCCAGACTGTAGGGGGCGGCATAGAGCTCTACGGCATGCATACAACACACAACAGCCAGTCCGCCATGCTTTTGGGGGCGTGGTTGCTGAAATTATGTAATTTTGCTGCGTGGAGCCGTGTGGATGCATCAAGCATAAACCAAGCTTTAGGGAATGTCTCTGGATGCAATCTGCAGCCACAGATTCTGCACAACAAAGGGCTAAAATGATCGTACATTATGGGATTTATGGAATTACTGATCGTACAGAGGGCTAGATTATCCTACAAATACAATAATTATTGTATTTCTGGCAACACTGGGAAGCATCGGTCTAACACTTCATGGTGATTGTGTGAATTGTAACTTGCCATCATGCTTTTGCAGATCACCACATACTGTAAGTTTCTCAGCAGAGCTAAGAACAATTTAAACAGTATTATCTGCTACTTGCAATGACGATGATCTGTCTTTATTATTTCATAGCAGGTTGATTGTTTCAAGGTCTTGTTTCCAGTTTTTTGGCCAGTTAATTTCTGAACTAGAACTAAACTTACCTCTAACAGATGCTTCCCATTCATGTGGGATGCTATGAATGCATGGTGAGCTCCATGATTGACCACCGTGCTTCATGTTTGCTCGTTTATCAGTGCTAATTTGCCAGCTAATCTCCCTATTAAGCCCAGTGAGAACATTAGCCTAGCAAATTAGAGCTGATGAATGGGCTATTATTCATAGCAAAACCTCCATTTCTGTCTAATTCTTTTCTGTTTCCTCTTCCCCTCCACACCCCCACCACTTTCTTTCATCCTTATCTTTATTGTACATCTTTTCCCATCGATATTTCTTTTCTCTTTGTGCTGAATGGTGATATTATTCCCATTTAATCTCTTACTATGGATGCTTTATAAAAATTATTTTAAAAGAGATTAACATAGACGAATATGGAGACACCTCCATGGCTTGAACTGAAACTTTAAATAACTGTAAACAGATGATAAAAACTATTTGTTGGTTGTGCAGCTTGTTGGGAAACAAAAGCATCCTGGATGCCTCTAGTCGTTTCTGTTCTCTAACAGTCTTCTCTCCTCAGCAACCCTCCCTCACATCTAATTTTAGTCGTGCTTTACAAAAAAAAAACTTACACACATTCATAACCATATGCACTCTTTTTCTCCCACTTAAGTAGCATGTGGCATGTGGTTTGATCTCTTTTATGTTCTTTTTTTCCTCCTGAAAGTAGTCGTCTAAATTCTTTCACTGCATTGAATCCCTTATGAAGGCAAACCTCAGAGTTCCTGGGCTTGCAAAGCTTTATGTTTGCACATATTTCACTGGTATTAGAAGACCACTGCAAGAGGAACAGAAGGAAATGAGTGGTATGGTAAAGAAGAGTGGAACAAGTATGGGAAGACGAGTTGAAACGTGTACAAGAGGAACAATAAAGAGACGCATATTTCTTCTTAATTTCTTTGTCTATAGTCCTATAACATTCACCTCATCTATCGTCTCTCACCGGCTCTCTCTTACTCCCTCTGTTTCTCCTCATTAGCATTTATTATGTGTGCTGTACAGTCAGCTAATTAATTTAAGTAGTCATCTAGTGATTAGTCCAGCAGCCTTGTGGAGGGACCATCTTTATCTGCCCATGGAACATGATCTGCAAAGATACTTTACACACATGCACACACCTATTTGCATACATGCACACTCACATGCACACACACAAACACATTAACAGACATGAACAGATATAACTGCTTTCTTTACCCTAATTTCTCTCATAACAAGTTTTAACTCTAAAGATTTCAAAATGTTCTAAACTTAAAAGCAACATTTAGGCAAAAACACCCGGGTTTCACAGTATTTTATATATATATATATATATATATATATATATATATATATATATATTGGTCCTCCTTGTATGAAGGTGCAATAGTGCCCAGAGCTAGTCTGAGGTTACTTAAGGTTTTATGTAATGTTTAATAGTAAGTTTTCCCAGAATCATTCAGATTTTATTCTATTCTGACAAACATCACAAATTGCTAGCTCTGAAGTAAGGTGATTTTTTTTTAGAATCTGTCCATGCTAATTAAAAAATAAGTTAAAATAATTTAATACATTTAACAATTCAAATAATGCATCTCATCTACCTCTGCCTTTGTTGTTACAAAAAAAGGTCAGGTTCTTTGTGTTCTCCACATCAACATTTTTCTTTATTTATTCAAAAATCAGAAAAATATAAAACCTTTGATCTCATAACAAATGTCATGCTTAATTATAATTTTTATATTTTTTTCAGAGGAAGGCATCATTATTTCTTATTGGCATAATCACAAGGCGTTGTGTGTTTATGAAGAGTATTTGTTAAAATGTGATCTTAATAGGTCAGTTTATTAATATTTTTCAGCTTGGGGGTTTCTGGCCTTTAACTGAGATCTTTTCAAGCTCAGACCAAAACCTGAAAGGAAACCAGTTTATTTTTAAAAAAGCACTATCTTGTGAATAAATAAGTAAAGTTGGCTGTTTCTCTCCACTGCCAGGATTAAAGACACGAAAAACACACTGTTACACTCCTCAAAGGGTGATGGGAGTTAATAAGCTGATAGGTCACACGTATAGACGTAATCTACACAGATATGAAATTGCATTGCTGCAATAGACTTTTATTTTGAAAATAACTGGACGTTTTACACTGAAACCGTGTGATTTGTCTAGCCCTGTCTAGCCCTATGTTAACTGCAGAAATTGACGTGTCCCAGGTGCGGCTCGTGGCAAAAATAGAACCCGATCCTATCTTTAGCGGCACCGCGTGCCGTTTCTGGGTCACGCCTGAAAATTTCCATGTCGCGGCTGGTTTGAATCACCCCCACAGACTATAATGGATGCTTCCAGTGTGAAGTAGGGGTCATTCACCTTCAAAGTTTCTCTACAGCCTCAGATGAAAGTGGAGACTTTTCTGTAGATCAACTTCTCAATTATGTTAGACAAACAAGTAAAATAAACACTAAATCAATTGAACATCCTGTAGCCATGAATGCAGCATTCTGGGAAAAACATGGAACGAGGAATAGAACCATGCTTTTGTTCTTGGCATTTAATCCAAAAGAGAAGTCTGTACATGTGTGCTTTAGTGTGAATGCAGGAAAATTAAGATGCAAAGAAAGAAAGAGTGAGAGAAACAGTAGAGAGGGACAGAGAGGCAGTAATGAGTACTCCAGCGGAGAGTGATAAGAGAGTCGGAGGGGGAGTCGGGCTGCATAATGACTCCTCCAGCATGGAGGTGGCATGTGGGAGGGATAGAGAGGGGACGGGGGGGTGAACAGCGGAGAAAAGAGAAAGCAGGAGAGATGGATTAGATCACAGAAAATGGCCGGGATAATGAGTAATCCATCGGACTACTAGTAAGGAAAAATACTCGAAGCAAACATGATACAACTTGAATTTAGAGCTAAAAACCAAAAAGAGAGGAAGAATATCCTGTCGTGGTGTCATTACCATACAGGTAGACAATAAAACTTTTTAAACGCGTGTAGAACTATAAGATTAAATTGTGCATTTCCATGATGGTGGTGCACACTGTTGCATTAGATCATGACTTCCCAATTTGCGGGCTACACAGGATGAGCGACAGGTGATCAGCTGGTATGTTTGTTTCTGAAAGGCGTTGATCAGAATTTGCAGATGAAGTTTTTTTCCATGGAAATCAGACGAAGCCACATTTTCAAATGCCTCCGCACATTTTCCATGATTGCACAGTAACGCAAACACTTCGGCGACATCTTCTTCCAGTCAGTAGACTGGGAATCGAAACTAGGAACTGAAATTTAAAAAAATGAAACGATTTTGGGGGAAAAAAAGACAGTTCTAGTTCCAATCCATGCCTGATGCTCAACCATATCCAGAAGCTACTAGGTCTTCTTCAAGGTGTCCTCTAAGTTGGTCAGGATTAAAAAAACTAATAATCATCCAACAGTGTTGATCTGGTGTGGGAACCACATTTGTGATAATTGTGTCCATCAGAGAAACATCACAGAACAAGTAATTTAATACCACATTCTGCTCTTTTATTTTAAAGATAACCTGCATTTATTTCAGTTTTAGTTTGTTGTGGTTGTCCTTCAACTGTAAAGTTCTCCTGAAGAAGCTGCAATGCTTTTAATTAATTTTACATGAATAAAATGGATTATTACAATCATTTTATAACCTGGTGGTGTTATACCTTGGTGTCTGACTCGATGACTCCCTCTCCTTCAAGCCCCATATAGATAATCTTGTGAAGAAACTCAAACTCAGACTGGGTTTCTTTTTTCAAAATAAACTGTGTTTTCTTTTGAGGCAAAAAAACAACTAGTTACTGCAACATTTCTGTCTATTCTGGATTATGGAGACCTTTTGTATATGAATGCCTCAGCACAGTGTCTTGGTAGGATTGATGTGGTTTATCATGCCTCGCTGAGGTTTATTACTAACTGTAGACCACTGACCCATCATTGTGAATTGTATTCTCGAGTGGGATGGCCTTCTTTGTCCACCAGGAGGTTGGCACATTGGTACACTTTCATTTACAAGGCCATGCTTGGATTACTACCCAACTACATCTGTAACTTAATCTCACGGAGAAGTGTAACTTCTCACAGTCTGCATGCAAACGATCAGTTGTTACTCTGTGTTCCGTTTGCTCGCACTGAACTGGGCAAAAGGGCTTTTGTTCACTCTGCTCCTTCTGCATGGAACAGGCTGCAGGAAAACTGGAAACTAACCGAGCTTATCTCCTTGAATACTTTTAAAACCAGACTGAGAGCCCTTGAGACAGATTCCCTGTGTTGTTATTGCCTTCTGTAATTCTGTACATAACATGTCTGTGTAACTGAAAAATATATATATATGTTGTAACTGTAACTTTTGCTGCCTCTTGGCCAGGACTCCCTTGAAAATGAGGTTTTTAATCTCAATGGGACCTTCCTGGTTAATTAAAGAATAAATAAAATAAAAAATAACAAACAGGTTTTAAAATTACATTTAGAGTCTCTTTCTTAAGCCCATCGGCTTTGCCTCGCTCTCTCGATGACTGCTGGAGGTAGGCAACAATGAATGAATGAATAAATGTGCTCAGTTAACTGGTATTTCATTAGATAATTTTGTGAAACATAGAACAAATATANAACAACAAAAAAAAAAAACAACAATAAGAAACACTACATTTTTGAATGAAAAGGGGCCGGAAGAAGAAAATATCTTATATTATCCGCCCCTTATTACGTAATAAAACTAACAAAAAATACATTCCATCATTCATATACATTATATCGCGTCCTGTTCTAACAATTTAAAGTCTCGCTGACAGACACCAACTTAATTTACATTATCATAACTTCTCAGTATCTTAAATTTAATACATCTTTTAAATGTGTTAAATGACCCTATTTCTTTTATTTCATTGTTAAGATTATTCCATAAGTTTACACCATTTACTGAAATACTCATTTCCTTTACTTTGGTTCTGAACCTGGGTTTTTTAAAGACTGCTTTTCCTTTCAACAAGTAACTGCTCTCTCTTTTTTCAAACATTTTCTGAATGTTTGCTGGTAAAATTTGTGTATTTGCTCTGTACATTGATTGCAGTATTTTCCAATCCACTAAATCATTAAATTTCAGTATTTTATATTTGCTAAATAATGGGTTTGAGGGATCTCTACAATGACTGCCATTAATGATTCTTAATGCTCTTTTCTGTAGAATAAACAGAGGTTGAGTATGAGTTTTATATGTGGATCCCCAGATTTCTACACAGTAAGTTAAATATGGAACAATCAGTGAGTTATATAATGTTAACAAACCAGAACTATTTAGTAGAAACTTAACTCTGTGTAATACTGCTATGGCTTTGGCAATTTTACTTTTTATATAAGCTATATGTGACTTCCAGTTTAGGTCTTCATTTAGTATAACTCCTAAAAATTTGGTTTCTTTCACCCTTTGAATTTCCATCCCATCTATTATTAATGATGCATCAATATTTGCTTTGTGCCTAAACAAAATAAAATTTGTTTTATTTATATTCAGTGTTAATCTATTTATATCGAACCAGGTTTTAACTTTTATTAATTCGTTATTTATCACTTGAATAACTTCATTAATGTCTGATCCTGAATAAAACAATGTTGTATCATCAGCAAATATAACTGTACCAAGTTGTTCTGATACATTTACCAAGTCATTTATATATAATATGAACAATTTAGGTCCCAGGACAGATCCTTGTGGTACACCATAGCTAATATCACTCATTTCTGATTTGGTATTGTTTATCTGAACAAATTGATTTCTATTTTCTAGATAACTTTTAACCCATTTGTGAGCCACACCTCTTATTCCATATTGATATAGTTTTTGAAGTAACCTTGAATGGTCAATAACATCGAATGCTTTCTTTAAGTCGATAAAGACACTAATAAAGTAGTTTTTATTGTCTATTGCTGTTGATATTTTATCCGTTAATTCCATTATTGCCATTGCAGTTGAATGTTTCCTCCTGAATCCATACTGTTCGTTATTTAAGATATTATTTTTTTCAATGAATTTATCCAACCTTGACACAAAGACCTTTTCTAGTATTTTGGAAAACTGTGGAAGCAGAGACACTGGCCTGTAATTATTGAAAATGTGTTTATCACCACTCTTAAATAATGGTACCACTTTAGCAATTTTCATTGCGTCCGGGAAAACTCCTGTACCAAGTGACAGATTACATATGTAAGTGAAAGGTTCAACAACAGATTCTATTATGGTTTTAACAATCATTATGTCCAAGTCCTCATAATCTGTTGATCGTTTGCTATTATTCCCATTTAATCTCTTACTATGGATGCTTTATAAAAATTATTTAAAAGAGATTAACATAGACAAATATGGAGACACCTCCATGGCTTGAACTGAAACTTTAAATAACTGTAAACAGATGATAAAAACTATTTGTTGGTTGTGCAGCTTGTTGGGAAACGAAAGCATCCTGGATGCCTCTAGTCGTTTCTGTTCTCTACAGTCTTCTCTCCTCAGCAACCCTCCCTCACATCTAATTTTAGTCGTGCTTTACAAAAAAAAACTTACACACATTCATAACCATATGCACTCTTTTTCTCCCACTTAAGTAGCATGTGGCATGTGGTTTGATCTCTTTTATGTTCTTTTTTTTCCTCCTGAAAGTAGTCGTCTAAATTCTTTCACTGCATTGAATCCCTTATGAAGGCAAACCTCAGAGTTCCTGGGCTTGCAAAGCTTTATGTTTGCACATATTTCACTGGTATTAGAAGACCACTGCAAGAGGAACAGAAGGAAATGAGTGGTATGGTAAAGAAGAGTGGAACAAGTATGGGAAGACGAGTTGAAACGTGTACAAGAGGAACAATAAAGAGACGCATATTTCTTCTTAATTTCTTTGTCTATAGTCCTATAACATTCACCTCATCTATCGTCTCTCACCGGCTCTCTCTTACTCCCTCTGTTTCTCTTCATTAGCATTTATTATGTGTGCTGTACAGTCAGCTAATTAATTTAAGTAGTCATCTAGTGATTAGTCCAGCAGCCTTGTGGAGGGACCATCTTTATCTGCCCATGGAACATGATCTGCAAAGATACTTTACACACATGCACACACCTATTTGCATACATGCACACTCACATGCACACACACAAACACATTAACAGACATGAACAGATATAACTGCTTTCTTTACCCTAATTTCTCTCATAACAAGTTTTAACTCTAAAGATTTCAAAATGTTCTAAACTTAAAAGCAAAAACACCCGGGT